>BQNB010103706.1:0-23977 GCA_026074375.1 Tanacetum coccineum | reverse complement strand
ACCCAAACAAACACTCAATAATATTTTTTTTTTATAAAATCCAAACCTCACACTTTCAATCACCTCCTAGCTTATGATTAACCCCATTAAAGCTTCTTAAACATTCAAAAATCTTCAAAAATCCTTAAAATTAAAAAGTCTTGCATGTGATGATTGATTTATACCATTGGAATGAGGGTGATGCAAGGATTAAGATGGTGTAATTTGTTTATTGATTTGTGAAAGAAAATTAAAGAAAATGGGTGTGTTGGTGATGGGGGTGGCGTGAGAATGAGAGGGAGAAGGAGCAGGGAGTGAATTTTTTTTTGTTTTGAAAATGGTGTGAAAAGAATGGGATAAATGGTTAAGTAAGAAAAAGATTGTGGGTAATTTTAGTTGTAAAAAAAAATAATGTTGTTATTGTTGGTCATTTGGAGCCGGCCCAAAGAGAAAGAAAAGAAAACATGGCAAATTTTTATAAAACTTGAATTTACATAAAGTTTTCATAATTTAATTTAGCTCCTAGCCCGACACTTTTGGTAAAAGCGTAAATTAAGTCAAAAATGACGAAACTCACGGAAACATGGTAAAACATGAAAAATGAATTAAAATCTGGTAAAAATAATATAAAACTATTATTTTATGAAACGAGCAATAAATTTGAATAAAATATTACCTTCAGAAAATACGAGTTCTCACATATTTTCTGTGTCGCAATGCAAAAATTTTTATCTACGGTTATGTCGGAAAAATTGCACAATGCAATTGGGTACGTGTGTGAAATTTCTATCTACGCTTAGGTCGAACGTATGAGGAGCTAGGACACTTTAAATCGTAAATCCAACAACTCGTCGATACGCCACCCCGAAGAGGCCTCATTATGAAACTCCCTAGTAATATAACACTTTGCTTAATACCACATATAGGTCTATATAGTTCAATCATACTATCGTTCGGGCTATCATAATTAAGAGGTCATGTAGTGATGTATGAGGAGCTATGACACTTTAAATCGTAAATCCAACAACTCGTCGATACGCCACCCCGAAGAGGCCTCATTATGAAACTCCCTAGTAATATAGCACTTTGCTTAATACCACATATAGGTCTATATAGTTCAATCCCCATCTATATTGTTTTGGTAAAAATTGTGTTTAATAAGTTAAAACGTTTATAATTATCGTTGTAGTAAAACTGGCGTAACTTTCGCGTTTTAAGTCCGATTTTGACGTTTCTTATGCCCACGCTTTCGTTCATTAGAACACGAGTTTTTTATATAATGACATTTTCATATTTTTGACCCTCTGATGAACAGTACTTTTTACTGTTCACACCAGTTATAAAGTTATTTTTATAGTTTTAATTATCGTAAAACCCGTAAACGTCATATTTTATTCGTTATAGCTCCGTTTTTAGTGATTCTTTCGAGTACGTTCTCGTAATTGAAAGTTCTACTTATTTATGAGGTTTAAAAAAATAATTATTTCTGTCATGAACAGTAACTTTTATAAAAATAGTTTTATAAAAGTATTAATTGTCGTAAACTCGCGAAATTCATACTCGGTTCGTTCATTTAATAAAAAAAATTACGATTCTTATCATTTTGGAATCCTAAAAATATGTATAATTTGTTAAAAATGCCAAACCTGCTGTTTGAATAATTTTTATAAAAATTCTTTTATCGACTCCGTTTATTAACGTATAACTGTTTTTACCGTATCTTTTTCTGTTATTAAATACGTTTTTTTAGTTTCTTATCTTTTTGGAATCGTCATGAGATGTATTATTTTTATATAATGTCAAATCCACTGTTTGAAATTTGAATTATAAACAGCCCCTAAGGAATCATACTTATAACTTTTATTTAAAAGCTTATTGTATATAACTTGTACTTTTGTACCTTACCACAAGTCTCATATGTCATAAGTTATTATATGTGTACATATAATATAGTCCATTGTTCATCCTTCCTGACCAATTGTCCAGGTAACAAGATTAACAAGTCCATATCAACACTTAAAAATCATAACTTCATTAAGTATAACCCTAATTACTAGTTTTATCATAGTAATTTTTATACATAAGCCAAGTGTGTTAAAAGGTTTACAACCATTTGTAAATCAATATACCTCCATATAAATTTGTACAATCCATAAATAATGTTTACAAGAAAATTCCAACTTTTAAAATGTTAAACTTATCCTAAATGTGATTTTTACTACATAGCAATCAATATACATAAAAAACTCATAAATAAAAATAATAATGTTTATAGAAGACCTTTATGTATTGAATGATGATGATGAAAAAATAGGTGCTAACCCTTGTTTTTAGCATTTAAACCCATGACTTGCACAATATGGAAACCCCTAACTTTTCCAAATAAACCCAAACCCTTCATTTTCTTGATTAATTACTTGAAAATGGTTAACCAATACTTGGAAAACATCTTAGAATATTTAGATAGACAATGATGGGGGTGGTGTGCATGGGTTGTAGAAAATTTGGTATGGATTATCCAAAGAGTGTGTTTGTTGTCGTGGCTATAGAGAAGCAAAAGGGAGGGTTTTTGCTTTGATTTTCTCACTAGAAATTGTTATGTATGTGTTATCTTTTACTAGTTAGGCATTATATATCTTAGACTAGTCCAAGTTACTATTGAAAGGTCAAAACTTAGGCTCCAAGGGTGGTAATTGGTCAAGGGACAAAGGGGAGGGTTTTGGGGAAAGTCTTGATCAAATGTAGCCTAGTCTTGGTTTGCCATAATTAGAGATGTATTGTACAAGATTTACTAGAACTTTTGGTGGCTAAATGTCCCCCATTACATACATATACACGAAAATAATGAGAGGAGGGGTGGAAAAATATTTTGGTCTTTTATTTAGTGTATACTTGCATTATTTTAAGGCTACATGAAATGTAGATTAAATATAATGTACAATTTGTACATTGTAGGGTTTGATTTGAATTCTTTCATGAAGAATTTGAATAAATTAATAAATACTTGAAGTTTTACATAAACTTTGAGTATTGGGTACAATTGTGGGTATTTGTTGAAGCGTAGAAAAGTTTTGGTGGTTCCGGGTATGCCTAAACGTATTTTAGTGCGAAACGTAATCACTTTACGCAACCAATAAAAATAAAATATAAAAAGTTGATTATTACTTTCGTAAAAATAATATATTGCTTGCTTGACGAAAACTTTAATTCGTTTGGTGTCCGTTTACGTTAATTGTTGATTTTTAGTTTACGCGATTTTACTATATAATGAGAATTAAAAGTAAACGCGTACGAATTTTTTTTATTTTATTAAATTAGATGACGTCGTAAATGACCGTAAAATACGGAATGTTACACCCATGGTGGAGAAATCCAAACTGGACGAGGATAAAGAAGAGAAAGCCGTTGATCCGTCACATTATCGTGGTATGATTGGCACCCTCCTTTATCTCACAGCCAGTAGACCTGACCTATAATTTTCTATATGCATGTGTGCCCGGTATCAGGCTCGGCCTACCGAAAAGCACTTACATGCGGTAAAAAGGATCTTTCGGTATCTAAGAGGAACCGTTAATCGGGGACTATGGTATCCAAAGGATTCTTCGATTACTCTAACAGCATTTGCAGATGCGGATCATGCTGGTTGTCAAGATACAAGACGTAGCACATCTGGTAGTATGCAGTTCTTGGGAGATAGACTTGTTAGCTGGTCATCAAAAAGGCAGAAAAGCGATGCGATATCCAATACGGAAGCTGAATATATTGCTTTGTACGACTGTTGTGCTCAAGTCCTTTGGATGAGATCACAGCTTACCGACTATGGCTTTGGATTCAATAAAATTCCAATGTACTGTGATAACAAAAGCGCTATTGCTTTATGCTGCAACAACGTTCAACATTCCAGATCAAAGCATATAGACATCAGATTTCACTTTATCAAGGAACATGTTGAGAATGGTGTGATCGAACTTTACTTTATCAATACGGAGTATCAACTGGCGGACATCTTCACTAAAGCTCTTGGCAGAGAAAGAATAGAATTTCTTATCAATAAGCTGGGAATGCGGAGTTTTACGCTGGAAACTCTGAATCAATTGGCAGATGAAGTTGATGAATAGTGATGGTACGCATTCAAATATCCTGTATCATATGTATATATATTAAAACCATAAAAAACCAAAAAGATTTTTCATTTGTCAAATTTTTTATAAAAACAAAATACAAAAATATAAAATTCATAAAACCAAAGAAAAAATTAAAAAATGAGAAAAAACATAAAAAGAAGGAATAATGGCATGTCTTCTAAAAATCGATAACATTTACGGTCTTAGAAATGTCATTCATAATGATACGAGGCTGTAAATGAAGTTCGAGCAGAAGTTCGAGCAGAAGTTCAAATGTTTTCAAAACATGCCAAATGGCTTGCTATTATTTCAGATAGCAACCTGGTCATCATCTTAAGGCAATTTATTTCAAAAAGAAAACTGCCTCTCAACGTATTTTATTCTCAGCATGGACTACTTTATGACCATGCAAAGGCTTGTGATTACTTTGCATCACAACCCGTGCTTCCTATATTCCATGAGTGTATGTGTCAGTGCACTTATGTGTGATAATAAGAGAAATCTTATTTACAATTGGTGTTTGTTTTTCATGAATAAAAACATTACTTCATCAGAAAAGTTTTTCAACGACATTCGACTTCTCAAACAACGACTACAGCTCTTTAAATAAAAAACGGGTCATTGTTTGAGGGGGAGCAAATGTCAAAAATCTTCTTCAAAAGGTCAATGGTAAAAGAATAAAGGTTTTAAACAATAACGGAATATCATTCTTTGGAAAAGTTAATTAAATTTAGCTTATGTGTGCCTTTCATGTTATTTGTTTATGCCTTGAGTGATAATATGTGAATAATTAAGTTGTTAGGTATATTAGTTAAACCTATAGGGACTAAATGTGCCATTGTGCTAACTTGTGTATGCTTATACAACTTAATACCAAAAAGGCTTAAGTCCTTAAAGTTTACGGGGTGAATGTGCCAAAAACATAAAATGTTTTATAACACCCCACCCTCTATCACTGTTTCACACACACACACACCCCTTTTTTTTCAAAATCCTCACTCGATCGCAACACATTTGATCTTGAAATCCAGACATTCTCGTGCTTAAGGTATTAAGAAAACGTTGTTCCTTACACCCTTGTGATCTCACGTCTTAAAGGAATTTGGTTTTTAAGAAGTTCTAATTTCGAAAAACCCTAAAATAAAATTAGGGTTCATGAAATTTAAAACTGAATAAAAACTAAAATTAATAGAGGGGTTTTGTTCATTTGAGGGTGTTAAAGAATCATCTAATTCATTTTTTAATAAAGATATCATATGTGCATGATTTGAGTGATTCTTTATGATGAAATATGCGTTTTTGAGTTTTTAGTTGTAAAAGTTTGTGGGTTTTGAGTTGGATAAATGATTTTTGTGTTAATGAATGTGTGTATTCTTTGAAACTCGAATATAACATGTTTGATTCTTGGTTATTAATGGTTTCTTGGATTTGAATGATCGTTTGAATGATTTTGCTTGAATATGTGCTTCTAAGTTGCAAAAATGTTCTTGTGAATCATATGAGGCTAAATGAGTGAATCTTGAAGTGGGAAAAACACATGAAAACTCGAATTAAAAATGCAAATTTGTTAGAACAATTCAAATTCGCAGGGACAGTTATACACGAATTTGCAAGTTCTTGTGCTTTACGAATTCGCAGGTCTCCTTTAGACCACAAATTTGTAATTCACTTTAGACCTCGAATTCATTGATCTCCTTTAGACCATGAATTTGCAATTCACTTTAGACCCCGAATTCGCAAGTCTCCTTTATACCATGAATTTGCAACTCATTTAGGGTCCGAATTTGCAGATACCATAAGGGCACGAATTAGCAGATAGTAGTAAGACACGAATTCGCAGGAAGTCTTTAGTATCCGAATTTGCAGCTGTTCTTTAGTATCCAAATTCGCAATAACCCTTAATGTCCAAATTTGCAACTTGCATTAGGTTTCAAATTCGCAGATATCTTAAGTATTCGAATTAGCAGTATGGTATAGGGTCCGAATTAGTAGTTTTCACTTAAAAACCAGATTCAATCATACTTAATGGATTCAAAAAGGCTAATTATCAGAAACACTTAGATTCTAACCAAAAGGTGTCTTAAAACTTGTGTTAGGTAGCAAATTTAAAATTGATTATCTTTGAAATCTAATCAAGTTAAAATTAGATTAATTCAACTAAGCCAATTTAAGTTCACTCTTTCAAATGGTTATCTTTCTAAATGTGTCACATGCATTAAGTGACAATTCAGGGTCTCTATATATATTGTCTATATAAACTTGGTTATATATAAACTGTATCGACTCTTTCTTAGCAGAATCATGAGTATCACTAAAGAACAACAACAAGCTTTGGACGATGCTCTTGTTCCAAGGGAACAACGTCTTACGATTGGCAGTTGCAACTACAGATTGAGCACCACATTCAAGCCCAAGGAACCCACCTTTCAAGTTGCTTTGGATGTTCTCACTCTCACTCCTTTTTATCCAGCCTTCTTGATCACAGTAAGTGTCCCTGCCGTCTACATGCAAGAGTTCTGGGCTACAGTTACCTATCAAAAGCATCACATAAGATTCAAGATGAACAAGAAGAGCCATTCCTTTGATATGGAAACTTTTAGAAACATGCTTCTGATTTGTCCAAAACTTCCTGGACAGAAGTTTGTAGATCCTCCCTTTAAAGAGGAAATACTAACTTTCATTAGAGAACTTGGCTACCCTGGCAACATCAAATTACTCTCTGATGTCAAAGTTGATACGTTACCTCAACCTTGGAGAACTTTTGGAAGGATCATCAACAAGTGTCTCAGTGGAAAAGTAACTAAAATTGACACACTTTGTCTTTCTAGGGCTCAGATACTTTGGGGATTGTATCACCAGGAAAAGTTGACTATGTTTACCTTCTTTAGGAAGACCTAGTCTTTCAGATCAAAAACAAGGAGTCAAGAAAGAACAAATACATGTTTTACCTAAGATTCACAAAAGTTATCATCAATCACTTCAAGTCACAAGACCTATCTATTCTAAGAAGAAACAAGGTAGACTGGCACATGGCTAATGATGATCCTATTCTTAAAACTATGAGATTCATTCCTCAACATGAAGTTGTTCAAAGATACGGTGCCATTCTTCTAGACTATCTAACCAATCCAACAATGAAAGAATCTGAAGATTACAAGACTTACCATGATCTTGCTACTGGAAATGTGCAACCAAAACTGAAATATGTACGTCGATCTTCCAGGACAAAGACTGATGAAGCACCCAAGCCTTCCTCCGATAAAAGAGTCAAATCAACGGCTATGGTCGCAAAGTCTGGAAAGAAAAACCAACCTGCTCTTGGATTGGAAACTCTATCTGAAATAACATTGACTAAGGCTGAACAATTAAAGCCAGCCACCAAACGAAGCTTAATTCAAACCCACAGCTCATACGCTAGCGGTTCTAGTGCACATGAAGGAACTGGTGTTACATCAAGGGTTCTTGATGTACCTGATTATGAATCTGATGATGAGCAAATCTCTTGGAAGTCAAGTGAAGAAGAAGATGATGAAGTGAATGTGAGTGAACACGATAATGACAATGATGATGAACGGACTGAATCTGACAATGACGGTGAAGACTTTGTTCATCCTAAGTTTTCAACTCATGATGATGAAGCAAGGCAAGAAGAAGTAAATGAAGAAGATAGCTTTGATCCTAGGGTTCAAACACCTTCTCATGTTGAATCAACAGATGATGATAACAGTGATGAAGAAGTTCAAGGAGCGAATACTAAGGAAGAAGAGATGGTTGAAGAGGCGACACATGAAGAGGATGAAGCGAATGAGCTATACAGGGATGTGAACATTAATCTGGAAGGAAGAGACACTGTGATGACGGATGCTTCATTGCCTAATGTTCATGAAACTCAGGAAACAGAAGATACTCATGTGATACTCACCGCTCTGATCATTCCTGAAGGTCAACAGCAGAGTTCTTCTATGTCATCTGGCTTCGTTTCTAACATGCTCAACCCTAGACCAGATACAGGTATTGACTCAATATTTAACACTGAGGTAATTTTACTGGTAGATGTTCCGGTCACAACTATTGTTGAGCCACCTCTTGTGTTTGGAACAACTCTTCCTCCACCACCCACTCATCTCATCACACATATGAAACAAATACCATTTCCCATACCAACAACAGCTCCAAGTACTTTTCTTCAAGACCTTCCAAACTTCAGTTCTTTATTCTCAGCATTCATGATGAATAGGCTCAATGTTAGATTTAGAAGAACCCACATATCAGGAGTTTGATATAGGAGCTACTGAAGAACAATCTGATAATGAGACATCTCAACATCCTAATTGGTTAAGCAACTTGGCTAGGCAAGAAAACCCTCATGAGTTATTTGATGAGCTGACAGACACTCCTTTTGATTTCTTAGCATTCGTGATAAATAGGCTCAAAGTTGAAACTATGACCCCTAAACTATTAGCCAGTCCAACATTCGAGCTTATGAAAGGCACATGCAAGAGTCTGGTCGAGCTTGAATATTTCTTTGAAGAAGTCTACAAGGAAACAACAGAGCAGCTCGATTGGCATAACCCTGAAGGACAACAATATCCTCATGATCTGCGAAAGCCACTACCCCTGATACCTAACTCTCGCGGTCGTCAAGTCATACCATTTGATCACTTCATCAACAACGACCTTGCGTATCTATGTGGTGGTGTTTCAAGCCGAACCTATGCAACTTCTGTCACAAAAACCAAGGCTGCAGATTATAGTCATATCAAATGGATTGAAGAGTTGGTCCCTAATGCAATGTGGAGTCAAACAACGGTCAACTACGACAAATATGCCCTCTGGGGAATCTCACATTGGGGACGCAAACGTAAACAATTCTATGGATTTGCTGTCAATAGGGAATCTGCTCATGATGTATATTCCAGACGTAGAATCATCGCTGTCACAAAGCTTCAGATTGTCGAATGGCATGGCTACAAACATCTGGATTGGATCACCGTTCGAAGAGATGATGACAAGCTTCACACATTCAAGGAAGGCGACTTCAAAAGGCTTCGCCTACAAGACATCGAAGACATGCTGCTTCTTCTTGTTCAAGGCAAGCTGACAAATCTCAATGTTGAAGAACGTCTAGCTTTCAGTGTCTCTCTCTGAATGTTCACAAGAAGTATTGTAATCCAAAGGCGTGTTGAAGACCTTCAATTAGGTGTCGAGAGCTACCAAAAGAAGCTCAACATCACCAAGCTGGATTCATACAGATCTGATCTTAAACGAAGAGAAGCCTATTCTGCATACTCTAATCGTAGAGGATTCATCTATCAGAACAAAGACAAGAAGAACAAGTTGATGCGTATTGATGAACTCCATAAGTTTAGTGATGGTACACTCGATGTTGTTCAAACTACTCTTAATGATCGACTGAAAGGGATTAGGATGGAATATCTACCAAAGACAATATGGAGATAGAGTGATAGAGAACGAGCAAAAGCTATGATCCAGGCGATCGACAAACAGCTCAAGTCAAGGAGGATAATGAGGAGTTTGGAAAAATTTGTTGGTGGGAGACCGTACGAGGGTAACTTGAGACTGCTGCAAAGGACCATATGATGTATCATATTGTAGAATATAAGTAATCTTTGATATATGAGAAGCAAGAACTAGTGAGAGAAAGTAGAAGGAAGGATGTATTTTCTAGAGAGAGAAAGTGCTAAACATGAAATGCATTAAGAGCAAATGAGAATACAACCGACCAACCACCCTCTCTAAGGCATGGAAGGGTATTTATACATCAAGGAGTGGCCACCATGCCTTATAAGGCTTTCTATGTGCCTTTAGGCCATATTAGCTTATAAACTAAATATTGACTAACTACGGGCTTTGACTAGTTAATATTGGAAGTGACCAAGACTTTTCTTGTTGCTTTGTCTTTAATCTTTAGCTCGTCCTTTTGACATTCTCCTGTGAATATGTTGTAGTGATCATTGATTTCTGGATTGAGCTTGTTCCTTGAACTTGTATTTGACATTGTGATCTTGAGCATCTTGAGATCATCAACCAAGCGTAATCTCGTCGCTATCTTTATGAATCTTGCCATCTTGTGTACTTGTGATTTCTGAACCGACATGCTCATGCCATTCTTGATTTGATGACTTGGAAAGCTTTAATGTTGCATCTTTCTTGAAATTCTTTAACTTTAACACTTCGTCACTTCGAGAAAGACGTTCGGTATCAGAGTGACAGAAACTTCTTTGAAATTCTTTGACTTTAATACTTCGTCACTTCAAGAAAGACGTACGGTATCAGAGTAGCGGAAGTCTTGAAACATGTACTTGAGCTTTCATGATGTCTTTATGTTTTGTCGGTCGGGTATGAGCATGTGGCTATGGATCTTGTGAGTCAGCTGGAATCAGGAACCTCCACCACCATCTTTAAATAGCCTGCATAAAACAGTTAGCAATAAAGCGGGGGGACGAATATGGCTTTGTCATTCGCCCAGGTTTGGTTGGAGTAACCTTCAAATCCGTGAGGATCGACCTGTGATCAGATAGATTCAATTTAAGAAGAATCTTCTTGACAGGATTTCCAGCTGTAGTATTGAATCTTTCTAACACATAAGTATTAGATTCATCGTACTCAGCATGTTCTCATTATCGGAACGTCTCAAAGCAGACAGCACGATAAGAGTGAACCAGTGAGTTACTATCTCACCGATTGATATAGAAAATATTGAACATAGAAAAAATCAATTTGAAAAATCAATCGACGTGTCGCTTGCTAAAGTGGTTTTGTGACACATCGAGAGTTTTAAGCAATTCAAACAATTCTCATCATTCGTCAAGTCATAACCTAGAATATCAAGTTCGATTTTATAGAATCGCACCATCGTTTTCTTTCCCGTTGTCACTAGTTTGATTCATATTGAAATCGCACAAGTTTAACCTACCATTGAGCTTGTTTTGATGTTGGCTCCAAACAGGATTTTCATATCATTGTGAATACTTAAGTATCACTTGGATGTTATGGCAAAATCACAAGGATAATGTGTAGACTCTTTAATATTTTCTGTTATTCACATTGTGTGAGATAGCTTGCAAATTTTGCCAAGGTTCCTAATGAGATTTTTGGATGTCTCTTTTGCTCTAGACTCAATAGTGCACCTTTTGTTTTAGTAACTCGGAGGCTTGGAAAAGCTGACTGCCACCCTATTTACAATATCAACTAAACTCGGAGTGAAAAGTTGATTTAAAATGCGTGTAATCTTCATGAGAAATGAAACAAGAGTTTGTTGAGAGACCTTGAGTGGCTAGGAAGGGGTGTTGCTTAGCGTCACTGAGCCCATGACTGTCTTCAATGTCAGACAACAACTTAGTGTTTTCGACAGTTTATGTATTGACCCGGTTTCTGCCTAAGTGTATGGAGGGCTTCTTTCTTTACACCTTTTATCCTTACATTTCTTTTTCATTCTTCAACCCCTTCAATGCTTACCGAGACTTTATAACTAAACACCTTTGTTGGGTTTGTTCCCAGTGTTCAGTGTTTAGCTCCATCTAGTCGCTCATTATTTTCGATTCTCACTTTTTCTCCTTTTGTATATAACTAATGACTTCTAACACTAATAGTGGAGATATCCCTGGGTAGATCCTACGGTTCTAACTGGACTCATGGGCATTTGAATACCTATGCCTAACCACCTTATAACTCTATAAATTTAAGTACATGGTCGGTCTTTTGGGTATTCCATCACAATCCTTCCAAAATCATTGAAAAGTTCAATCAAAGTGTTTGATATAAATATCAAAAGATTTACACTTTGAGAGTTTTTCTATCTTACTAAAAGTCTCCCCCTTAAACATGTGCATCGTAGTCGTCAGTACTTGCTAAAGGTGGAGTGCACTTGAGTCCATTTTATTCAATCACTTTTCAACTACATATTAGATCAGTTTATTCACATTTTCTCGCTATCCAAAATGTTAATCCCTTGATATTTTGGATATCAATGGATTTTAAACTTTCGGGGACCAAAATGTTACAAAATTAACCTATAAAGGGACATTTAATGCTCCCCTCACCTGCTAGGCAGGTTTTAGTACTGCTAAGTATAATTAGTACTGCTAGTTATACTTAAGACTGCTAGTTCAAACTGTTAGTCATAATTAATACTGTTAAACAAGAAAATACTTTGGATTGTGTATTCTTGGTTTTGGACTAACATTTGCAGGCTAAGCATATTGAGTACATGGTATTGAATGCTTCACCTCTGAAGTATTGATTGAGGGGAGGCTAATTATGTCAATATGCAGTCAAGAATGGATGGAAGGACATGTAACATCAAACAGAAGTGTGTGAAGAGTCAAATACCTAGGCAAGCCAAAAGAGGTCGGGACACTAAGATACCTCAGTCTGGTGGTCCCCCTAAAAAGGTTGGTGATGAGGCTGTCCATAAGGAGTTGGGTGACAGAATGGAAAGGGCTGCCACTACTGCTTCTAGCTTAGAAGTAGAGCAGGACAGTGGTAACATCAATAGGACCCAATCCATGGCAACACTTAATGAGCTAAGTCCTTAGGGAACTGGTTCAGGTAGTGGTCCCAGGTGCCAAGAGACCATATTGGGGGGTGTAGATGCTCAAACTAGGTTTGAGACTACATCTAAATAGTCCAATGACCCACCTCTCTCAAGAGTTCACACACTTGGAAGTGGATAGGACAGCATGAAACTAATGGAATTGATGGAATAGTGTACAAAACTATCTGAATTGGTGAGAAAAAAAATGAGAGATATAGTAAGATGAAAAACAGAAATAGAGTTGTGTTATATAAAAATAGAAAGAGTGAATTGTTGAGAAAAAGAAATGAGAGATATAGTGAGGATATTGTGACCGCATAAAAACAGAAAGAGAGCCTTGTGAGAAGATCTAAATTGATGAAATTGAAGAATTAATTGCTGGTAGCTCAAAATTTACTGTTTGTTAGCCTCCAAAAAAGGGTAATACTAGTAATACTATCATAAAATTTCTACTTGCGGTATATCTTAGTGAGGCTTAAGCTTATGTGGATCTGCTGATTTACTGCTGTCAATTTAAGTTAATGCTTGTTTGGCATATTTAGTGCTGCCATATCAAAGTTCCTGCTGCTAGAGGGTGCTTTATAAATACATCGATTTAGTTTTTTCAAGTTGATTCTTTATTTTTTATTTCGATTATCATTCAAGACCACTCTCTAAAAACGTAACCCTACATAATTTGTCGTCTTTTTAAATCACTAATCCCACAAAACAATGTCAAACCCTAACGTTGCTGATACTCAGCAATATTGGTCCATTCTAGAACAACCTGCTGAAAGTGATGGGTTTCATGAAATTATTAATTTTCTGAGTGCTAACCAAATTTATTATGCTTTAACTGTCAATCCTATCATCTACACATCTTGCATTGAACAGTTTTGGGCAACAGCAAAGGCAAACACTGTCAATGGTAAACGTCAGTTACAAGCCCTAGTTGATAAAAAGAGGGTGATCATCACGGAGTCAAGCATTAGAAGTGATCTTCACTTAGCCAAGAATGTTGGGTATAATTTGTTTGTTGCCCCGATGTACTGCTATCTTTGAAGAACCACAGAGGCACGGGTGGGGTAAGAGAAACCTTCTCAAAAGGCTTTACATTTTATATAAAGCCTTTGTTTTCCCCCCCCTTCCCCCTCCTCTCCACAAGGATAGTTTTTAATTCATACTAAATACAAATGCCTTTAGTGTCAAAATCCACCTGCAGGAATGAATTCATAGTAGGCACAAATGGCCTCTGCAATCAATGCTTGGCCCGATAAAACTAAAATTTTAAGTTTCACTAAGTATACTTTGATGCTATGGTAAAAGGCACTTAGAGGTAGGGGTAAATTTCTGATGTATCCATGATTTTTATTTCACCAAGTGTTATATACAATAACGAACTTGGGGAATTGTCCACATCACCAAAAAGATCTATTTAACAACCCAACCAAAACAACACCCCCTTAGCAACCAAAACACCCTTACACACCACAAAGAAAATCTTTGCTAATATGAAGAGAGAAGGAAATGATTTTTCTGGAAGAGTAACACCCCTGTTTCCAACAATGATGGTTCAGGCTACTCAAAGTGTGATACGTGTAATTCAGGCATTACCTAACTACCGATTCCCGCAACAGACACCCATTACTACTTCAAAACCATCATATCCTCCTAGACCCTCAGAAAAGTGAGTCTAGAGGAAACAGAGGAAGGAATCTGAAGTTGCCTCCTTAAGATGAGACACAGATCATATAACATGTTTTCCCTATATAACCTTCTATGATACCACTTCTTTACTCAGTGGTGAGGATAAGAATGCAAACTAACAGAATTGATGATTTGTGTACCAACTTACAAAAATATGTTCTTGATTGTGGGAGAAGGCAAAGATGCTCAAGCAAAGGAATTTTGGTTTGAAGAAGAGGTTCCCAAAAGTTGTAAAGGAACAAGAAATCAGAACTACAGATTACATAAAGATTAAGGAAAGATTTGGGAATCTAGAAGGGTTGTAAATTCCTTTGTAGACAAGGAAGTTTGGGTGCTCCGGAAGATGCATCGCAAAAGATAATGGGAGGATAAAAAATTGTCGAATGAAACCCAGGGGAGGATAAGAATGCATAAATTTTTGATATAGAGTTAACTCTTCATATTAGAAGAGTTGATTTTGGATATGGCCAGATGGTGAGAAATAAGAGAAAAGTGCAAAAAATATGACGATAGAGGTTAGAATCTAGTGTAAAGATAGTGGTTGTCCCCCTTTGCCCCCTATCAATCCCATTACAACTGCTGATGAAGGATTACTGCTCTTATTGCCAGATTGATGAAATTAACTACCTAACCAGTGCTCCAACAACAGTTATTGATGAACTAACTTTAGCTCAAACTCTTGCTTGTGTTATGGATTTTGGTGGCAGTTGGGATACTCATATTCCATTGATTGAGTTTTCTTATAATAACAGTTACCACACGAGCATTTAGTGTGCACCATTCGAGGCTCTGTATAAGCGGAAATGTAGATCCCCCGTGATATGGACTGAAGTTGGAGAAAGTCAGCTTATTAGACCAGAAATTGTGCAAGAAACGACTGAAAAGATTGTTCAAATTAAGGAAAGATTGAAGACGGCTAGGATTCGCCAGAAAAGCTATGCTGATAAAAGGCGAAAACCTCTTGAATTCCAAGTGGGAGACCGACTGTTACTTAAGGTATCTCCATGGAAGGGAGTGGTACAATTTGGTAAGAAAGGAAAACTAGCACCACGATATGTGGGACCATTTGAAATCGTGGAGCGTGTTGGACCGATGGCTTATCGGCTGAAGTTACCCCAGGAGCTAAATTGTATCCACGAAATGTTTCATGTGTCGAACCTCAAGAAATGCCTGGCTGAGCCAGATATTCAAGTGCCTTTGGATGAGATCGAGATTGATGAAAATATACATTTTGTTGAAGAACCTATTAAGATCATGGAACGAGATGTGAAAAAGATAAAGCGAAGAATAATTCCATTAGTTAAAGTTCGTTGGAACTCTCGGCAAGGAGTTGAGTATACCTGGGAACATAAAGACCAATTTCGGATGAAATATCCGCATCTTTTCTCTGAACCCGTACTTTCCTCAAGTGCCGCAACTTGAGCCTTAAGGACAAGGCTCTTCTAACCGGAGGAGACTGTAACATTTAGTATTTTCAGGTCATTTACGACATCATATATTTCACTAATTATTTTTTTTGCTCGTACGCGTTTACTTTTAATTTTAATAGTTAAAGTTAAATCAGGTAAACTAAAAATCAACAATTAACATAAACGGACACCAAACGAATTAAAGTTTAAGTCAAGCAAGCAATATATTATTTTTACTAAAGTAATAATCAACTTTTTATATTTTATTTTTATTGGTTGCGTAAAACGTTTATGTTTCGCAATAAAATACATTTAGGCATACCCGGAAGCACCAAAACTTTTCTACGCTTCAACAAATACCCACTTTTATACCAAATACCCAAAAATTTCATAATATCTTATACATACATATACATATCCGGATATAGAGATAGGAAACACAAAGATATTTCAAAACATGGAAACATGTTCCTTATTTCCATGGGATGATCTCTTCTTTTTCCAACCAAGACTTTAAGACTCCTTAGTTTACTCATCTTATCTTTGACTAGTCATTAGAGTATATAAGGCCTTTACTAGTGAAATACACACAAACTTCTTACTTTTAAGGTGTAAAACATACAAAATCTCTCTTCCCCCTCCTCTCTAGCTCACGGCAACCACAAGACCAACACCAAATCGATACCAAAGTTTATTTAACACATTTACATACATTCCTACAACATATCTAAGATGTCCTAAGAAGATTTGAAGGCTTGGTTAAGTCTTTACAAATGTTAAGCAAGAAAAAAAGAAGATTAGGGTTTAGGGTTTCAAGATCTTGCAAGCTTGGGTATATAATATAAACAAGGGTCTAGATTGTGTTGGTTATCATATTACACCATCATAAGGTTATCTAAAACCATTTATGTTTTTACATTTATCATTTTATGCATATATTGGTTCTATATGTCAAAATCACCATTAGGATGTTTTTAAACATGTAAAACATATTTTTGCTTGTGATTATAATTTTGTACACTTATTCATGTGTTATGTGGTTAAATATATCATGGACTAGGAACCCTAAGACAAGTATAACATAAGTTGTGGAAAACTTGTGGTATTTTATTAAGTTGAAAAAGTATATAAAACAAGTTTATATATATAAGTACCTAATTATTATTAAGGGGCTGTTTTGGTTCGAAATCCAAAGCATGGATTTTATATTTTATAAAATAGTGACGTCTCATGAAGATACCCAAAATGATAAAGAAACTCGAAAACCGGTTATAGACGAAAAAGATACACGATTTCAAGTTTATGTTTAAATAATAACTTAAAAACAATTTTTATAAAAATTACGTATTCCCACTCACAGAAAACTTATATTTTTAAAACATCAATAAATCGATAAAACTTTTAAATACGAAGACGTGCTCGAAAGAATCGCTAAAAACGGAGTTAAAACGAATAAGTTACGACATTTACGAGATTTACGATAACTAAATCTATAAAAATAAATATATAACTGTTATGAACAGTAAAATCACTATTCATCAGAAAACTCAGATTTTGAAAATGTTATATTTTGATAACTCGTCTTAATACGAAGGCGTGGACGTAAGAAACGAAAGAAACGGACTTAAAACGAGAAAGTTACGCCAGTTTTACTAAATATACTTATAAACGTTTTTATTTATAAATATGATTTCATTCACTATAAACCGATGTAGATGGTGATGTATCTATAATAGAATTATATGGGTATTAGTTAATCAAAGTACTAAATTACTAGGATTTCCAGTATGATGCCTCTTCGGGGTGGCGTATCGACGAGTTTTTGGATTTACGATTTAAAGTGTCCTAGCTCCTCATACGTCACTACATGACCTCTTAATTATGATAGCCCGAACGATAGTATGATGAGCTATACGACCTATAAATAATCAAAGTGTTTAGTACTTATACGACCTATATTGGATTAGGTTGCCTTCGGATTCCTTCGTGACGCATTTTTCTATTGTGAATACTTGTTGATTACCATTCACTCGAGGTGAGTTCATAGCCCCCTTTTTACTACGTGATTGTTTTTACAAAATCTACAGGGTGAATTACATTGCTTGTTTTACTATTGGACACAAGTGTTTTTCTAAGTGTTTACAAAGTGTATGCTATCCAGATTTCTTCCAGAATATTATTGCTAAGTTACCTTATTGCCGTGAAGTCCCTATTTATCATGAACCGTTAATTGCTATTGTAGTAAGCGCGAGTGTTGTGGATAGATCTATCGGGACTGACAATCCACACCTTTCTTTGGGTTACTAGTTTGATCAAGGTGCATTTAACATTGAGAGGTGTTAGGTTATTGGTAAGCATCCTATATTCTGATTGGGGCATAAATCTAGTTAAGGCTTCGGGGTCATGAGCTTAGTGCGATAATAAACGTTTTAGACTACTGAATGTGTTTCAGAGTCTACTATTACTTCGATCTTGTGGTCCACCCTTTTTACCAATAAACCTATGATTTCACTCAACCTTTGTGTTGACTTTTAGCATGTAATTTCAGGTCCTAGGGTATGAAGATCGGAAGGGGAGCCATGGCGGATATCAATGAAGACGGATGCTATGTTTATCTATATTCAATGTAACTTTTATTCTCTTAAAAAACTTAAGTCATCTTTTGGTATTATGAAGCTTTTGTTTAATTAAATTTGTACTTGAAATATTTATGACTTTTAAAACATATGGGACCTAATGTATAAACTCTGATATTTTGCTATGGCATCGAATGAAATCTTGTCTTAAACGTCCATTTATGGTCGTTTCCTATATCTTGATTATTGTACATGGACGTAGCACCCCATTGTTACGATTCCGCTGCTACCTGATTTTGGGGGTGTTACATAAGTCATCAATCCTAGGTAATGGGTAACGATTCTTTATGGTAAGTTTATTCAACTCCCGGTAATCGATACACATCCTGAAAGATCCGTCCTTCTTTTTAACAAATAAGATAGGAGCTCCCTAGGGTGAAGTACTTGGTCGGATAAAACCTTGGTCTGCTAACTCTTAAAGTTGGTTAGATAGTTCCTGTATTTATGAAGGATCTAATCTATAAGGTGCTTGGGCTACAGGTGCCGTTTCTGGAATTAGATTGATTTGGAATTCTACTTGGCGAACGAGAGGAAGGCCAGCTAGATCTTCAGGAAAAACTTTTAGAAATTCTCTGACTACTAGGATATCTTCTAGTCTTTTCTCGTTTGACTTCTTTTCCATTACTTGGATTACGAAAACTTGACAACCTCAGGATATATATCTTTTGGTTTTTATATAGGATATGAGATTTAGTCGAGTTTTACTTTGGTCACCTCGAATGATCAAAGTTTCACCGTTGATTGGGATGTGGATGACTTTCTCGTTACAAATAATTCTAGCATGATACTTGGATAGCCAATCCATACCAATGACGACGTCGAAACTACCGAGTTTGATCGGCATAAGATTAATTTCAAAAGGTTGATTTAATAAAGTCAGAGTTGCACCCTGAATAACAGTGTTTGTGCTTACTAGGTTTTCGTCAGCCATTTTGATATTGTAAAAGGTATCTATTGTAATGGGTGAAATATTTAGCATAGAGGCAAGAGATATGGATACGAAACTTTTATCGGCTCCATAATCAAATAATACTCTAGCTAGATGTTGGTTTAGAAGGAACATACCCGTGACTACGTTCGGGTCTTGGTGAGCATTCCTATCCCTCAACATGTAGGCTCTTCCCTGGGCATTGTTGTTGGTGGTCTTTCGGCACTGATTTGCATAATGCCCTTTCTCTCCACAGGCATGACAAGTAACTGTCACTGGTAGCAGATTACTTCCAGTGGCTGGCCCTTTGTTTCTGCAGTTCTTGGTCAGATGGCCCACCTTGTTACAAGTATTACACTTAACAGTGCAAGGTCCTGTGTGATGCAGAGTGCATTTCTTACACAAGGGACGGTTTCCAATATACCCATTGTTTTCAGTTGGAGTGACAGCATAAGACCTGAAGGTTTCCTGTCTTCTGTTCTGTTGTGGTTGGTGATTATTGTAGCGGTTGTTGGTGTTGGTGTTACGGTAGTTGTTGTTGTTGAAAGTTCTTCTGTCGTCAAACTTTCGTTTGTGATCACTTGATACTTGCACCGGAGTGTGCTTTGTTACCTGATCCATTAGCCTCTGGGCTATGTTAATGGCTTCCTCTAGAGTTTGAGGTTTAGAGGCGGTAACATTCCCTTTAATACTTCGAGGCAATCCCTCGATGAAAACTTCCATCATTTTCTCAGAATCTGGCACCATAGTGGGACACAAGGTTGCCAATTCCTAGAATCTTCTTACATATGTCTTGAGATCATTCCCTTCACAGTCAGATAGTAAAATTCGTCTTCCATCTTCTGGACTTCAGTTCAGGGACAATACTTCTTTATCAACAGCTTCTTGAATTCAACCTAGGTAATTTTGTAAGCTTCTTCTATCCCAATAGGTTGGGCAAAAGAATTCCACCAGGATAGAGCTTCTTCAGTTAAAGTACTAGTAGCAAACTTTACCTTGCAGTCTTCGGTATAGTTGCTATGGGAAAACACTGATTCAGTTCGCTCAAACCAATGGATAAGTCCGACAGCTCCTTCCGTACCTTTGAAATTGATAGGTTGGCAGTGTAACACCCCCCAAAAATCATCTGGTAACGCAACAGAATGGTAACAATGGGGTGCTACTTCAGGGCACAAAACACAAGTCACAAAAAACGACCTCAAAAGAGACGTTTTAAGATAAACTTCACATTTGATATATTAAAATCAGAGTTTATAAAGGATCCCATTTATAATGCAATAGAAACATTTTGTTTAAAAACGTTATCGAATGGTACTCAAGTTATTAAGCCTTCAAAAATATATATATCCGCGCGACTCGAATGCTCCCAATGCTCCACTAGCAAAATAGTAACCTGAAAATACATGCTAAAACGTCAACAATAATGTTGGTGAATTCATAGGTTTAAGTAAAAAGCAGTATTGAAATAATTTAAGAAGTATTTCAGAAGAAAAGTAGCGTTACAACATTTAAAAGTGTTATTTCCGAAATCCAAGTAGAGATTTAATAAATCTAGTAATGTTCAGTAGTGGACCACAAGATCGAAGTAAATGGTGGACTAAGTACGTATTCCGAAGTCCAAAACAAGTAATAGCAGACTATGTACGTATTCCATAGTCCAAAATAGGTAAGGTAGACAAGAGAAACACATTCATCATGTCCAACACTTTGTATTATTGCACTAAGCTCATGACCCCGAAGCCTTAACTAGTTTGTGCCCCAAATGTATAGGATGCTTGCCAACAACCTAAAAGTATTCTCAATGTTAAATGCACCATGGTCAACTTGTGACCAGAAATTCCAGGTGGGGATTGTCAGTCCCGATAGATCTATCCACAACACTCGCGCTCACTACAATAGCAATTGACGGTTCATGATATAGTAGGGACTTAATTGGCAATAGTGGTAACTTAGGCAATAATATTCAGGCAGTAATCTGGATAGCATACAGTTTAAAACACTTTGAAAACACTTAGAAAAACACTTGTGTCCAATAGTAAAGCATACGATGTGCGGTTGACTACACGCCATGACGGCTATTCCTAAACCAATATCCAAGCAACCCCACCTCCAGCTTTCGTAAAAGCCGTTGAGGAGATTTGTGTTACTTGCGGTGGTCGCATCCTTATTATCAGTGTCTCGCCGCCGATGGCTAACACTTATCCCGAAATAACGGATAAATTTATAAGGATATGTTGCATCAGCCACGGGTAACTACAATCAGGGTAATTCCGGTTATCGTCCTTCGGGTGTGCTTAATCAAACAAGACCACCAGGTTTTGTTCAACAAAAAGGGAAAAATAACCAAAACCGTTTTAGCCAACCTCAAGGATATAACTGAGGAAACAATTTCAATCAAAATCCAACTTATCAAGCTCCAATTCAACAAAACCAAAGTGTTCCTTTAAGTGAATTGGAGAAAATTAAGAAAATGAATGATGTTAATATGAAAGCCATGCAAGCTCAAATTTGATGATTGTGAAAAGAGTTAAGAGGAATGAAATGCAATCTTCGATTCAAGCTTCAATGTCAAATCAAACAAATGAGCTTAAGAACATGATGGCTAGCTTTTTCCAAATGAACACCGCTTCTACTTCGGGTTCGGGATCTCTCCCTAGCAACACCGTTGCTAACCCGAAGGGTGAATTGAAAGCCATTACCACTCGAAGTGGTCTTGTTCTTGATGGACCTACCATTCCTATGCCTCCTCCATTCATAAATCCCGGAGGAGGATGAACGTGGTAAGGCAGACTTTAACGACCCAGAACATGGTGAGTAACCAGTAAGGTCCCACCTTCTCAAAGTCAAAAAGCTAACTCTTTCTCAAAGAAACTTTGTGATTCACCAAAAGGATCCTCGTTATCCTCATATCCCTTATCCGTCTAGAATGAACCAAGAGAAACAAAAAGAAAAAGATGAAGTCCAAATCTACAAATTACTAATCCCGTCTCAACGAGAAAGTCAAATTTCTCGGGTCTTGAGAGCCTATACAAAACATTTAAAAGTTTTAAGCTCATGACAATGGCTTACAGTCATTACAGACTATAACCCAGACTCAAATGTTAGGGAAGTGTACGCATAAGTGTGCTTACTCTATAGATATAAGAGAAGTCTTCTATCATATGGTTTTTAAAAACTATTGAACATAATTTTTTAAAAAGAACTTTTAATGTCAAATTCTCTCCATAATAAGTGGTATTGCTTAAAAATATGTGTTCAACACTCCCTTCCTCGATATATTTAACAATTGGTACAATCATGCTCGAAAATATCATTTTCATAAGTGAATCAAGTTTTGAGGGGGAGCTTTTAAAACCAAAGCCTTTAATGTTATTAGGTACATCTCATAAATGTCAATCTTATGTATCCAAAAACATTCAGTGAAATTAAAATGTGGTATTTCAATGTCAAATTATAATATACATTGTTCACCAAGGCATCTCACTCCGTCTTCAACATATTTGTGGTGTCATATCATTTTTCTTTGTAACGCCAAGTTTTAAAAATCTGTGGTATCCTGCATAATATGTTGAAGGAGAACAATAAGAAATATGTTCACTAATTTATGCAATCTTATGGTAACATTTTTCTTCTCATGAAACATTTCATGTCCCAAATTTTAATCAATTGGTGTTTCAAATACTAAGAGATTTAACATTTTAAATAAGAGGAAAAAATGTAATTAAGAATAATGTGATCTTTAAGACTCTAAGTGCATAACTCTTTCCTTCATGTGCGAAATCATTTCGAATATCGATGCACATGTGTAGGGGGAGCATTTCTAAATAATGAAACTCTCAAAGTGTTAAAACGTCTCGATTTCTATCAAACACTTTGACTAATTTTCAATGGTTTTAATGTTCGATCACTATACCCAACAACCAATTAACTCACGACGTTGATGAAGTCAGAAGGTGGTTAAGGTTAGGTATAAGTCCTATGATCCAACCAGAACCAGAGGGATCTACCCATGGACATTCCATAGGTAGATTAGAAGTCCTTAGGTATAATTAGAGATGAATGAGAATAAGGGAATAATGTAGACTAAGACATGAGTTATCACCGGAACAATCACAACAAGGTGATATGATGACGTTTTGGTAAACATTGAAGGGGTTGAATAATGAAAAAGAAATGTATGGATAAAGTGTGAAAAGAAAGAAGCCCTCCACACAACTTAGGCAGAAACCGAGTCAATGCATAATCTATCAAAATCACAAAGATGATTGTTGGTATAGAAGAAATTCGTCATGGACCCAATGATGTAATGCACAACCCCTCCCAGCCATTCGAGTTTCTCTCAAAATAGACTTGTCTCATTTGTCATGGAGATACGCATGTTATCTATTGACATCTCACTCCGAGATTGTTGATATTGAAAAGGTGGCAGTCAGCTTCAGCCTCCGATTACTAAAACCAAAGTACACAAATCGAGTCGAGAGCCAAGAGAGATCAAATTATAAATCTTATTAGGATGCAATTTATGTATAACACGTGTTGTTCATCAATATGCAACCATTGGTATCAAAGAGTCCTACGCATTATCCTTGTGATCTTGCCAGAACATCAGAGTGATACTCTTTAGTAGTCACAGTGAAGATGGAAATCTTTCAGTGTCA
>BQNB010103705.1:0-23978 GCA_026074375.1 Tanacetum coccineum | reverse complement strand
CTACAACATTACCATTCTCATTCTGATTAGCTATACCCAGAACAACAATGAACTCATTCTAATTTCCAACATTCTGCCTACCCAGATTTTATACTGTATCCTGAACAACCTGATTCCCTACATTCTGCCCAACATACTATCTAAACTGATTCCCCCTATTTCCTCCAACCATCTGCATTTGATTATCTTGACCTAAATTCATACTCGGCTGAGCAATCTGCCTATTTTGAGGGTTGGATGAAATTCTCTGGTTGTTGTTGGTTGGTGTAGAGTAGTTTAGTTTGAATGCCTTGGCCATTAGAACAAGTGCCATGTTAATTGCAGCTGCAGGGTCTGTAATGTCTTCGGGATTTGGCATAGGTTGTTGCATTTACTTCTGGTTGAATGATGGTTGTGGGTTATAGTTGTTGTTGGGTAGTGGTTATTGTATGAAGGTACTTGATGACGGTAGATCTGGGTGAAACACTGGATAATTAAAAGGATTGTTAAAATTTGCCATGAGTGCTAAAGGATCTTCTATTTTTGCAAGTCGTTCAGCTCTTAGTTCATCTACCTCCTTTTGATTGTACTTCAAGAAATCATACATCTGAGTGTAATCTGCTGTATGCAAGTCCTTCATTTAAAGAACAATGGTAACATGTCGACTCCATTCTGGTTGTAAGTTGTTTAGGAACTTGAGATTTCTGGCAATCTTTTTTGGAAAGTGTTTGTTTCTCTTGAAATCATTCATCAACTTTGAGAAACGATGATAGTAAGACTCAATCGATTCCCTATTAGTGGAAGTAAACCTTTCCCATTCATTGAACAACTTAGCCTTCTTCTCTTGAATTCCAATGTCAGAACCTTTCATCATTTGCTGAACGTGTAACCATATTTCCTAAGCAGTTTCACAACTATCAACAACAGCATAGATGTCTTCTGGAAGACCGAGAAGAATGGTCTAAATTGCTTGATCATCGGCTTCAACCTGTTTAAGCTCCTTCTTAGTGAGTTCATCATCTGTCTGTTCATGAAAGGTTTCATTGACAGGAACCACAGGGCTGCATCACCTAGTTAAGGAATCATTCGTCTGACATATGGACCATTTATAATAGAATTGTAGATTAACTTTCCATTTGGTCTACTCTTTGCATAACGAAGAAGATGTGATGACCATGGAACATAGTTCTCTTTGTTAAGCATAGGAGGTCAGTTTTTAGAACCGGCTGCATAAATGTCTTGTTGAGTCGACATTGCAAAAGTGATGTGAAATGATATGCAAGGATCGTTTTAGTGATTAGTGGTTTGGTATATACGGGATTTTACAATTCTTGATAAAACAGTGAAAGTAAGTTAATATTTCATGGGATTTTACAAATCAAAGAAAAAACCGTATAAATCACCTAATGAGAATTGTATAACCCAAGAGAAGTGTTTAAATCACCCAAGCAAAGTGTATAATTCAGCCAAGCAAAAGCGTATAAATCACCTGTGCGTACTCGCCTGTGCATATAAATCGCCTGACCAAGTGTATAATTCGCCTGACCAAGTGTATAAATCGCCTGACCAATTGTATAAATCGCCTGACCAATGTATAAATTGCCTGACCAATTGTATAAATCGCCTGACCAACGTATAACTCGCTTGACCAACGTATAAATCACCTGACCAAGCGTATAAATCGCCTGACCAACATATAACTCGACTGACCAACGTATAACTCGCCTGACCAACATATAAATCACCTGACCAAGCGTATAAATCGCCTGACCAACGTATAACTCGCCTGACAAACGTATAACTCGCCCAAAAAATGTTCGAAACACAAAAATCAAAAATTACCAAAGGACACATTTTTTGACGTTTTTACATGATTTTTCATGCACAACTAAGTATACTAAAGCTAGGAGGACCTTAAAAATCCAAACTTTAACATTTTTAAGACAAAAAATTTGAAATCAAGATTTTAGTACAAAAACCCTCTTTTTGAACCAAAGACCTTAAAAATATCAATCTTTTGATGTTTTTACAAGGATTTTCTTGTACAACTAGCCTCTACAATGATCAAATAACAAGAAAGATGCAAGCTTTATGGTTTTTGAACACACAAAAATGAAACCCACTTTTGTGTAGGGTTCGAACCAAAAGAAAACAAAGGAGATGAACAAAAAACAATGATCACTAATCACTCCATGGCTCTTGATACCACATGATAGACTTATCAAATCACATACACACAAAATTAAAAGGAAGAACAAGAGAGAGAGAGATATGAGTTTAGAGAGAGAAATAATCAAAAGAAAAATGGCTACACATTAAGAGAAAACAAAATGAGCAACACCCTCTCCACATAAGGAGAGGGCTTTATATAGTAGAGTAGTTGGGCTAGCCTTGGGTTTATGTGGGCTTCCAAGGCCGAGCTTGATAACTAATAGGCTTTACAGCCCGTAATTAGGCCCATTTAGCTAATAGAATTCCCGGGAATATTTACTAGACTAATACAAGGTTCAGGAATATTAATGACCATCACTTTACATCAAACTAGATCTAGCATTAGTACCATAACCTAAGGTGACACTAGGCTAAGACGGGCATCCTTGTTTAGCCTATGATTCCTAGGTGTAATGAACCCCGAGGGGAATTAACCTATTCCTAGTTCAGAGTGATTGATTCCTCTCATGATTAAATGATAACCCCATCGCAACTCGAATGCTGGTCACGCCTAATACCAGAGTAAATTCAATGGTAAAAGCTTACTTCTTGACGAAAGTAAGGGCCAAAACTAAATTATAATTAAACCGTTGCTAAAGCTGCAAAATTCTTAATTTTAGTTCCAGGATCAAGAGACCAATGTCATGGGTATACACCGAGCCTCCAGTGTATATGGATACCACGACTAGAGAATTGAGAACACCTAAGTGAAGTAGGTAACTTTGCACTTAGAGTTCTCATAATCCAGATCTATGACTAATATTGAGATTCTGCAACACCAAGCTTAATACATATTATAATAACAATAACAAAAGAAGTAAAGAGATTGAAATGAAACAAAATGATAATAATATTAAGGTGAATTACACTCATGCTTAGGTTTAGGAAAATGTAGGAAACGTTACAAAACGCTACAAATCCTAAAGCTAAATTTGTCACACGCTACATGGCTCCTTCAACCTTCCTTCTATCACTAGTGTTGCTGCAGACCTTGTTCCCAAACCCAAGTATGGGTTATGGGAGGTTGGTTTCTTTATTGTGTAGAATTATCTTCTTTTTATAGGCTTCGACTTGGTTACCATAGCATGGATTACGCCGTAATCTTTGCCTGGATGACATGTCTTGCATGAGATGTATTACGGCGTAACCTCAAATAGGAGTTACGCTGGAATGTCTTGCAATACTTTTACACTTTACGTCCTTTTTCTTTGTTTTATGTCAATTACCTGTATTTTTCCTGAAAACAACAAAATAACCTAAAATATCTTGTTTTCTAGTGTTAGTGAGATATTTGCAAGAAATTTAGGGGATAAAATGATACTAAAAAGTATTAAATATTTGATGTTATCATATCTTATCAACCTTCTTGGATGGAACCATATTGAGTATGCATGTAGCAGACTCTAGAGCATAATCCCAAAAGGATACCGAAAGAGTTGTAAGATTCATCATTAATCGAACCATGTCAAGCAAGGTACGATTCCTCCTCTCAGACATGCCATTGTGTTATGGTGTGTATGGAGGAGTAAGCTGTTGGACAATTCCACAAGTTTTCAGATAATATTTAAACTCTTGACTTATATATTCGACTCGTCGATCTGATCAAAGAGCCTTTATAGTCTTCTCGAGTTGATTTTTTACTTCATTAAAGACCTTGAATGTTTCAAAAACCTCATCTTTATGTTTAAGCAAGTAAAAATATCCATAACAATTGAAATCATCCGTAAAGGTTATGAAGTAGCTAGCACCTTCTCTTGACACATGTCTAAGTGGACCACAAACATCAGTATGTATTCATCCAAGAAGATCAGTCGCCCTTTCTGTTTGATGAGGAAAAGGTTTCCTTATCATCTTACCAGATAAACAAGATATGCTTCATAAAAAGATTTAGAATCCGTTGATTATAAAATCCCATCAAGTTGTCGCTTTTTAATACATTTCTTGCTTGTATGAGCAAGACGATAGTGTGATAGAAAGTAGAGTCTAAGTTATGATTGGATCTTTTATTGCTAACATTATAAATAGAATTAACATTTGGCACAAGATTAAGCATATCAATTTTATAAATACCATCATGTGGAATAGCATTAAATTAAAGAACATCATTCTTAGAAACTAAAATACCATAATCTATAAAATGTTGGATAAAACCATTGTTAACCAAACAAGAAACTAAAACAACACCTATAGTTATAGTAGGTGCATAATGGTAATTGTCTAAACAGATAACTAAGCCATTAGGCAAAACTAAGTCAAAACGTCTAATATCTTCCACTTGTGCACGTACACCATTGCCCACATACAGATAGACAGCTCCTTGTTTCATCTTCATTTCTCCTCAAAGACTCTGGGTAGTGTTACATATGTAAGTACCACAACCAGTGTCATACACCCAAGATTTATTATGGAAATAAAATAATTCTATTGTGAAGATACTTAAAGTACTGGCAGTGCTAACTTGCTTCTTTTTCTTTATTAACTCAGTAACGTAGACAAGACAATTCCTTCTCTAGTGACCCACCTCTTTACAGTGGTTGCAAGTCTTATCCTTTGTCGGGTGCTCTTTAGCAGAAGGTGTAGGGTGTTTAGGCTTAGGGGAATAAGCAAGCTTGTTATTGACCTTACCTTTCACTTTCCCTTACCTTTAGTAGCTTGCAGTTTCTTGTTGGGTTTGTGGATTCTACCACCTTGAATCGTAAGGACTTGTAGTGTAGCAACCTTTTTAGGTAAACCTTTTTCATACTCAATAAGTAGAGCATGTAGTTCACCAATTGTCTTCCCTATGTTACGCATATTGTAGTTCCTTACAAAGCTAGCAAAATGATAACATCAAATATTTGATAATTTTTAGTGTCAATTTTCCCCTAAAAATACTTGCAATTGTTTTATAAATACTTGAATCAATACTTTTACAGTTATTTCGTTGTTTTCAAGTAAAATACATGTATGTGACAAGAAACATGGGAAAAGGACGTGAAAATGATGAAAACACGGATTCTTACGAGGCTTTATGGCGTAACACCTACAATAGTGTTATAGCGCAAGACATGTCACCCAGAAACATTACAGCGTAACCACATCCAAGGTTTATCCCTTAACATTATTATTATGGAAGGCTAAGACATCTGAGTCAGCATTACGGCGTAACATGGACTCTTGATTACGTTGTAACATCCTTTAAGACTGCAATATGGAAAATGCACGTCAGCAGTTTACGACGTAAACCTCTAAAAGGTTATGCCGTAACATATTCGAAATCTATAAATAGAGGCCTCATTCAGCCACTTTATCATCAGCCATTCCACCACAAATCTAAGGGGTGAACAAGGCCTCAATAGCTCGAAAAATTCCACAAGAAGTCCAAGGGAGATCACACTTATCTTACTTTTGTATTTAATCGTTCATAAACAACTTCTATAAGAATTATGAGTTTTCCATCCATGATTATCTTTATTAATTCTTGGTTTGTTGATATGAGCGGCTAAGCACTTAAAGTGTTGACCTAGTCATGAATTTACTATCGTTATAATGTTTATTTCCTGTTAGATTATGGTTTCGTTGGATATCCTTTGACTATCGTGTAACCTTGGGTTTTGGTAGTATTGCGGGTGGTTTAGATCATGTTAATCCTGTTATTAGATTACCACTTGAACGTGGGATTAGTAGGGTACTAGGGTTGGGTGATCATTGATGTGTCATTATGTGGTGTATATTTTAATGATTCAAGTTTTAAATTTATATTTTGCCGACTTAACCAAACACAACACTTTAACGGGCAATGTACCCGATCGGTGGTAGATTCGTGGTAAGTAGGGTGTCGAACACTTGAAGCGAGGTTAAACCTCTTAATTTATTTATATTTTGGTTATCTAATCTAAGTTAATTCTAATCTAAGTAAAACCTATGCTAATCCTATGTTAGTTTTACTCCTAATTCTAACAAGTAAAAAGGGGGTTTCAGCCTGAGAGACTGTTACGCGTTTGTTGGTGACAATAATCAATTCAAGACACTTTAACCCATGCATGAAAATTAACAGAAGATAAAAGAGCGTTCGAGCCTTATAATAGAAAACTGTATTAGCCATCATTAATCCGATTAGAAGGTTGGTTTGTTTATTCAGTGCAATGATTACTTATCTCGAAGAGGCATATCATTCTTAGACTTAGGCGGGACTTCATCCTAAGACCTAGACACATTAATTCTGTCATAATTAAAGTATCCGCATAAAGCATCCTTATTTGCTGATTATAATCTTTCTTAGGGATTAAAGCAACTGTGATCTTGTTAAACCCTAGCTCATAGAGACTTTACCCACTTACTGATTAATGGTAATTTATACTCTAGTAGTCCACTTGTCCAACTATCCAATAGAATCAGAACATTATTTGTTGAATTATCTAGATTCACCTACTAGTCAACATGTTCAATAAATCAAAGGCAGTTTTTGTAAACTAGTTAAGCCAGAAGCGTATCCTTAGCATGATTTAGAAGGATAATATTTGTAATCCTATGATTCTAGATGTAGAAATTACTATATGGAGATCTATCCCGGCATCTAGATTACTTGGTCCGTATCACTAGATCTAGTTAAATGATAAGTCGCATACAAAAGCACGTAAACAAGTATATTGATAAACATAAACAAGCATACAACTATAAATTAAGAAATCGAGATATAAACAAAACCAAACATTCAGATCTTTAGAATAATGGCTAATACCAGAAGGTATTAGCCTTCAAACATCATCATAAATACAAGAGTAATGACTTAGCCAAGGTAAACTAACTGAGTTAACGAATGATACCAAAAACTGAATGATTACAAAAGTATAAGAAATTACACGTTGTCTCCTATGGATTGGAATGCGTTGCAAGACCTCTTCTCCTTTTTTTCTCCTCTAAAAATTGAATTTTGTGGTTTAGGTATCGAGAATATGATTTAGCACACTTAAAACTCGTTTTTGAGTTTTGTATTTATAGGGTTTGGAAGTTAGTTCGATACAGCGTATCCAAGGGATTGGATACGGCGTATTGGAGTTTCTTGCAGTAGGGACCACGTTTGATATCTTCTAAAATATTCACATACTATATCTTCAATACAACGTATTGACTTCTTCTAGATGCGGCGTATTGATCTTCTTTCCTTTGTGATCTTTGGTGAGTGCAGGCACGGAAACGTCGTATCTTCCTTGATGGATACGGTGTATTGGTTGTTGAAATAGTAAATCTTCAAAATATCTTCATTTAAGCTCCAGAATGCGCCCTTTTTGCTAATATTCACCAATACTCGATAATTATTGCAATTCTCAAATATAAACGATTAAGTAACAATTCTTTGCAATAATTATACAAAATGGGTTAAATACATGGGATAAATGATGCTATAAAATAGATGTTATTTGATGTCATCACATCCTAAGACCTAGACACATTAATTTTGTCATAATTAAAGCATCCGCATAAAGCATGCTTATATGCTGATTATAATTTATCTTAGCGATTAAAGCAATGGTGATCTTGTTAAACCCTAGCTCATAGAGACTTTACCCACTTACTGCTTAACGACAATTTATACACTAGTAGTCCACTTGTCCAACTATCCAATGAAATCAGAACGTTATTTGTTGAATTATCTAGGTTCACCTGCTAGTCAACTTATTCACTAACTAAGGAAATATCGATTAACTAGTTAAGCAATAGCGGCATTGGATACGGCGTATTAGGGTTTCTTGGATTACGGAACCACGTTTGATATCTTTCAGAATATTTTATTCCTATATAGCTTGAATACGGCGTATTGCCTTTCCTGGATACGATGTATTAGACTTGTTTTCTTTGTGGTCTTTGGTGAGTGCATGCACGGATATGTTGTATCTTCCTTGATGGATACGGCGTATTGGTAGTCAGAATAATAATCTTAAAAATATCTTCGTTTAAGCTTCAGAATGCGTGCCTTTTGCTTATATTCACCAAGTACTCCGTATTTACTGTAATTATCAAATATAAATGATTAAGTAACAATTCTTTGCAATAATTATACAAAATAGGTTAATTACATGGGATAAATGATGCTATAAAATAGACGTTATTTGATGTCATCAAATATCCCCCCACTTGAATCCTACTTGCCCTCAAGTAGCCAATAGAAGTTTATAAAAATGTATCCCTAAAGATATTTTTCGTTAAAGCATTTATTTGATATATTACAAGTACACAACCAAACACCTCACGAAATAGGAAGATGAAAACACTCAAATCACTCAACTAATCTATGTGGTAACATGTAACTAATTCGCTCAATTTCTCGGTCGTGACGAGTATTCTATCATAAGCTTGGCAATGATACACATCTCCACCGCTAAAGCTAAGGAGTAACAAGTTTATAAAGGTAAATATAGGTTTGTATGATAAGGCTTAGGGTTAATTATTCTAACTAATTTTTATCGATACCAATATTCCAGGAGGGTGACAAAGACCACACATACACACTCGTAATGCTGGGATAGACACATGTGACTGCTCACTCCCACCTCGAATAAGCTAAAGAGTAGGACTAGTAGAGTAATATAGGGTATGGATCTTCTAACTTTCACCAATAGTAATAAACCAACAAGGCAGCTGAGACATGCATACATGGCTGTAACGACAGAATAGACATGCACGCTGGATCACATCCTCATTCGCGTAAAACCCAAGGTTAATGATTAGGAAAGGGAATTAAATTGTTGTTAAATAAAAATTACGAAACGAATAGATTAAGTCTAAAATACATGTTGCTAGATACTTTTTTCCCGACCGTTACCATGATAAAGACACAACTATTTACAACGTCTTGATCATAGATCAAAAACAACAACCTAAGTTGGCGTTCCTGTAACGGTCAACTTCCTAATCATCCCATACTTTACATAACTTACAAGGCAAGTGGCGATATCTTCTACTTTATACAATACTCTACATCGTCAATTTGTATCAACGAAAAATCGATCCTTCGTGTAATTCCTTTGATAGTTGCGAAACGATTATCTTCAAACTTTCTTTTCTTTTTAGCGATTTTTCCAATTTTTTCAATTTTTTTTGCTAACAATATACTACGAAACTCGGTGTAATTTCCTCATCTTCATGATCATAATAATTCCTTCGGTACTTCTTCATTCTTTGGATGTACCATTAATTGCAATGCTAGTACAAATACATGAGTTTAGACCATAATATACATTCCCATTAGTGATGTGCAAATTTCTTTTAGACCATAGAAAATTTTGACACAAGACTCGGGAAATACAAACTTTATACTTTAAGCAGCTAGCAACTGTAAAATAAACTTAATCTAACAGGGTAGGCTAAGGTGTAAAGGTGTAACAAAACAAATAATTGGTGTAGTTCCTAAAGGATTGGCTCTACGAGTTGTCTAGGGGTATCTTACTCTTAAAGTGAGAGTAAACAAAGGGTTTATACGGGGGTTAACTAACCAGTTTAGTTAGTTAATAAGTAACATGTAAAGGCGTTTTAGGTGTAATCCTAAAATTTACCAAATTAAACAAGTTACTCTATCTAAATCCATAGTACTTATCACTACGGTCTCGAATAGATATACCAAGCCAAGTTCTAAAGTCTACTACGTCACCGACACACTTATATTTTGTGGAATTTGGGTAAACATTTATAAATGGATAAGGTTAAATCCTCACAATATCTAACAAGGGTTCTTGTATGCGGGTTATGTAACAAGTAATTTCACAAAAGTATGCTTGAATTTTTTTTAAATTTGAGCATATTTTAAGCATTTTAGTGTGAAAAATAAGACAAGTAAACATTCTAATTCCATCCCCCCACTTGAATTATACAACGTCCTCATTGTATAGATAAAACATTAAATACGGGAATTAAAAAGAATTAGAATGAGAAACTTCCCTGATATTTTCTTGGTAGATTCTCCATGTTGAGTTTATTGAGCAAGAATTCATGTGTTGAACAGCCGCCTTGAAGTTTTAAGACTCTGACACTTTAAGATCTCCAGATTTGTAAATTCTCCACTAATATTCGTCGATATTTCTTTCACAGGGTCATGTAAAATATAGGAAAAACATGTGCATTCATATCTTGGTATCTACGATTAATTTAAACTAAACTAAACAAACTGTACAGGAGATCGATGCTCCATATCCATAAACTGAATATGCCGTATTGAGAAACCTGTAAAAAGTATCTAAATATGGGCGAGTCTGTGAATACGTCGTATCATGTGCATGAATACGCCGTATTGACAGAACTAACAATAATGTTTTTAAAGTGCATAAAAAATAAAGACTGATAACGTCCAGACAATCAATACGTTGTATGGTATAGAGCAGATACGTCGTATTGATGTCTGGGAAAACAGACTCGATAAAATTAAATAACATTCTAGGTTATCTCCCGGGAAGTTCTTTTGTTTACAAAGAAGTCTGTAAGTTACACTTTTCTTCAGCTTCTCCTTTCATTCCATCTCATGCACGTTAATGTGCCCGCGTGTGAGCCATTCTTCCGTTTTCGCATTTCGAATGTAATCGGGTCCTAAGTTCAATACTCCTTTGCAGAACCCCTTAAGCTTTTGGTATGGATGCGAGATTCCATTCTTCTTATCCTCTTTACTTACCTTCAGTAATGGTGGAATCTTGTTGCATTGCTCATTGGTGTGGTGTTTAAACCTCAGATGTGATCGCACCATTTGGTAAGTTACTTCATCATTACCATTGTAAATGGTAATGATCCCTTCGAACCGTCTTGTTTTAATTCCAACTTCTCTTAAAAATGGTTCACCAAAAATAACATCGCTCATTCCTTCATCACAATAAGCATCCATATTTTCTAAAATTGTAAAATCCGTCACAACAGAAAAGGTTCCAACAAAAATAGGCACATTCTTTAAAGCTCCTATAACATTATTCCCTTTGTACACCATCTTTTCTTTCATTATAGAATTATGAAACTTTTTGGACATCACATTGACATACAATAGTGGGAAGAAGTTAGCATGCATAAATTCAAATCCTATCATGCAAGAAAACTTTAAGTTGTGAGCACAATCTATATGGATCTTCTTATCATGGTCGCAATAACTAGGGTAATCATCAATTCCAGTATCAAGTTCATCATCCCTAGTTTTAAATTCCTCAATTACCTCATCTTCCTCAATGGTGGGCATCAAATCATCACCTTGATTTCTCCTAAGCTCAAATGGTTCATTTAGATCATTTAATTCAATGTAATCCTCAAAGAATGGGTCTAATGATCTATTTAACACCAAAGTCTCTCCCATTAGCCTAGATTCTAAATTAAGTTACATTCTTTCTCTCAAACTTAGCATGTAGACCCTCTTAATTAAACTACTAGCAGGTTTAACACTTGTGAAAACAATCCTTTCTTCCCCGGCCCTTAAAGTAATTTTTCTTTTGTAAACATCAATCTTAGCGCGGGCGGTAGACAAAAAATGGTCTTTAGGGGATCAAGGGCACTTTGATATCCTTGGACATAGCTAGAATTATAAAGTCTACTAGGAAAATAGATTTACCAATTCCTACTAGTACGTTTCAACTATTCCTTTTGGATATTTCATAGTCCTGTCTACTAATTCAATTGTCAACTTAGTGTGAGCTAATTCGCCTAATCCTAAGTTAAGTTAGGTCGAAAGAGGCATAATACTAACACTAGCTCCTAAGTCAACAAGGGCATTATCAAAGCAAACATTATTAATAAAGCAATGTAAAGTGAAACTCCATGGGTCTTTGTCCTTTCTGTGTATGGAATTATTGATATGTGTAGATTCAGAGTAAGCTTTTGAGAATTGTGGTCCATATGATCCCACATTTTCTTCATAGTAGTAACCATTTAAATGACTTAGAAACAGAATCATCATTTGTCTTGTCTCGTACATTAGTGTACGGCTCTGTCCAGTGGATACAGCATATTAGGAGGATCTACTACCGTGTATCGGGTATGAATTAGCTTCAATAGTAGTTGAAATCGACTTTACTTGATCTCTCGGGTTCGCTTCAGTAGAGCTAGGTAGACTTCTACATCCTCTTTCCTGTAGTACCTTGCTCATTTTCCCAATTTGAATCTCTAATGTTTTAATCGATGCTCCTTGGTTTCGAATGGCAGCATCCGTCGAAGCTCGAATTTCTTTAATCAAATTAGAGTTTTCTTCCTGTCTCTTTCCGATTCACTCATAAACTTTCTCATGGTATCTTCCATAGATTGCCTTCGTTCTTGGTACAAAGGATTTACGTTGTTCCTTTGATAGAATCTGGGAGCTGCTGCTCTATATCCCCCTCCTTGAAAAGGTCTATCAAATTGCATGTAGTAAGCTTCTTTTAGGGTTTTCCCTTCTTCTTTTAGTGGGAAATCTTTGGTGTAATGTGTTCCTTTCCATTGTTCGCATCCAACTTGAGCAGCATAGACTTTTTCATTCACTTTCTTGATATCTCTCCTAAGTTTATTGAGTTGTGCTTGTATAGCTGCCAATCCGTCAGAAGTTTTAGTACTTCTTGGCCTAGATGTTCCATTATGCCATTTTTGAGAGTATTCAGCCATTTCTTGTATGGCTAACTTTGCATCAGCAGTAGTCTTAGATGGTATTGCACCTCTTGAATCAAGAATCTGTTGAGTAGGAATTCCCAATCCATTATAGAACAAGATTACCTCATGTATCTCCGTTAAATAGTGTTGAGGACACTTCATCAAGAGTTCTTTAAATCGCTCCCATGCTTGGTAAAGTTTTTCATCTGGTTCTTGTTGAAAGTTGTTGATTTCCGCCATTTTCTTTGCAGTTCGAGCAGGTGGGCAATATTTGTTCAGACATTTTATTTTAAGACCATCCCAAGTTGTAATTGAACCAGTTGGTTCGTTTCTTAGCCAACGGATTGCGGCTCCAGTTAAGGACATAGGGAATGCTCTAAGCATCACTTGGTCTATAGTAATATTTGGAATGTGGAATAGATCGACGATCTCAAGAACTTTCTCAATATGTTCGTTCGCATCTTCATGATCCGAACCGCTAAAGGTGTTAGTACATAGTTCCTTGAGAAATTGGTCCTTTAGTTTAAAGTTATCCTTGTCTTAAATTTTGGGCCTCGCAACCCCCAATCCATAGTCAGCTCGGGTCTTGCTCATGTATTGCTCCATAGTTTTCGCCATTGTTTCCGCAACTTCTTCCTCCGAGTATTCTTGGTCAGAAAATAAATTAAAATCGGGCGATCTCAATTCGTCAAGACTTAGTGTCTTGAAGTGCTTCCTAGATGATCAAAATTCTCGTTCCAAATCCTTGAAAGGTGTGAATAGTTCGTTCGTTGAACTCCTTGTCATGCACTACCTAAAACAAGCGATAAACAATCAGTAGGATAGGCTCTTTAGGATAGAAATATTTCTAGCACGGAAACCAAATATGAAAACTAAGATTCTAATTTTGTTACAGATGATCGATACGCCATATCCAATGAAAGTGGATACGCCGTATTAATCAGTTGAATGAATACGCTGTATTGGATAGAAAGTTGGATACGTCGTATCCGATGGAAGTGGATATGCCGTATCGAGTTATCGACCAGAACAGTGTATTAGCAAAACAATTTATATTAAACACACAAATATACAAGCAAACAATTAAACTAACAAATATACAAAAATATACAGAATATACACTAATCTAATTTACACTATTCCTAAGGGTTTAATCTAATGTTAAAAACCAAAATATAAAATAAAAAACATCCCGGGCCAACTGCGCCCCCCCAAAAACTTGATGTTTCGTTGTGTGGTGTATATTTTAATGATTCAAGTTTTAAATTTATATTTTGCCGACTTAACCAAAAACAACACTTTAACGGGCAGTGTACCCGATCGGTGGTAGATTCATGGTAAGTAGGGTGTCGAACACTTGAAGCGAGGTTAAATCTCTTAATTTATTTATATTTTGGTTATCTAATCTAAGTCAAACCTATGTTAATCCTATGTTAGTTCTAATCCTAATTCTAACAGGTAAAAGGGGGGGTTCAGCCTGAGAGACTGGCATGGGTTTGGTTGGTGACTACAATCAATTCAAGACAGTTTAACCCACGTAAGCAAATTAATAGAAGATAAAAGAGCGGTCGAGCCTTATAATAGAAAACTGTATTAGCCATCATTAATCCGATTAGAAGGCTGGTTTGTTTATTCAGAGCAATGATTACTTATCTTGAAGAGGCATATCATTTTTAGACTTAGGCGGGACTTCATCCTAGGGGGACTTGTTCACATAATTATGTCATAATTAAATATTCGCATAAAGCATCCTTATTTGCATGATTATAATCTATCTTTGGATTTAAAGCAATGGTGATCTGTTAAACCCTAGTCATAGAAGACTTTTACCCACCTTATGCTTAATGCGCGATTTATCTTTAGTAGTCACTTGTCCAACTAATCCAATGAAAATCTGATACAGTATTTGTAGAATCATCTAGATTCACCTACTAGTCAACATGTTCAATAAACCAAAGGCAGTTTTCGTTAACTAGTTAAGCCAGAAGCGTATCCTTGGCACGATTTTAGAAGGGCAATATTTGTGATCCTATGATTCTAGATATATAAATTACTATATGGAGAGCTATCCCGGCATCTAGATTACTTGGTCTGTATCACTAGATCCAGTTGAATGATAGGTCGCATACAAAAGCACGTAAACAAGAATATTGATAAACATAAACAAGCATACAACGATAAATTAAGAAATCAAGATATAAACAAACCAAACATTTAGATCTTCATAATAATGGCTAATACCCGAAGGTATTAGCCTTCAAACATCATAATTAATACAAGAGTAATGGCTTAGCCAAGGTAAACTAACTGAGTTAACGAATGATACCAAAAACTAAACGACTACAAAAGTATAAGAATTTACACGTTGTCTCCTATGGATTGGAATACGTTGCAAGAGCTCTTCTACTCTTTTTCTCATCTGAAAATCGACTTTTATGGTTTAGGTATTGAGAATATGATTTAGCGCACTTAAAACTAATTTTTGAGTTTTGTATTTATATTCGTCTGGAGTCGGTTTGATACGGCGTATCCAAGGCATTGGATACGGTGTATTGGGGTTTCTTAGAGTAGGGACCACGTTTATATCTTCCAAAATATTTTATTCCCATATAGCTTGAATACGGCGTATTGCCTTTCCTAGATATGGCGTATTGGACTTGTTTCCTTTATGGTCTTTGGTGAGTGCAGGGACGGATACGCCGTATCTTCCTTGATTGATACTGCGTATTGGTAGTCAGAAGATAGTAATCTTCATAATTATCTTCGGTTAGCTCAGAAAAGCGCGCCTTTTGCTAATAATCACCAAGTACTCTGTAATTACTGCAATTCTCAAATAAAAATGATTAAGTAACAATTCTTTGCATTAATTATACATAATGGGTTAATTACATGGGATAAATGATGCTATAAAATAGATGTTATTTGATGTCATCAATCATCCTAACCCTAGTGTAGGAACTAACCCTGTTATCGCTCTTTAACCTAATTATACTTAAAAGTATGGACTCTTTCTGAAGATGGGTAATATCTCGCATAGGTTATTAGACTAGTTCTTGGGATAGTTAGGATTAATCCCGATGACTTGGTTGCCCTACTTTCATTACTTTTGGGGGATTCGGGATCGCAGGAATTGTAGGACATACTAGATATATATATATATTCAGGTCTGTCGACTTTAGAAACCACCAATGAAACCATGATGTAACATTGCACAGGAAAACATAGTTATAACGATAGTAATGAAATGGCTAGGCTAGCACACCTTTCTCCATGATATTTTATATTACTTTACTTTTCGCATATTTACTTTATTGTTAATCTAAAAATCAATCATAAAACCATTCTTAAAGCCTGACACTTTCAAATAAAACTAATTGACACTTAGCTCTTGGGACGACCTCGGATTTACCATTTCTATACTACTCACAATCGGGTTCTCTGCCCGTTAGTGCGTTTGTTAGGTGAATCGAGTTTTATAAATTTAAAACATGATAAAAATATATTTTAAAATAAAATACGTACCAAGTTTTTGGCGCCGCTGCCGGGGAGCTAAAAATTAGTAATAATTTGAATTTTTGTATATATTATTCTTTTTCTTAATATATTCTGCTAGTTTTTCTTGTAAGTTTTCAGATATGGGAGATGATGTAGATATCATCACGCTTACTATAGAGCAATACATGGCTCTGATTCAAGACGACATTAGACCGGGCGTGGTGAAACCCGAGATTGGCAATGTCATCGAATTTGAAATCAATAGTAATTTTATAAGGGAATTAAGACACAAAAATTTTGCAGGTACTGATGATGAGCATGCCCACGAACATGTGTAGAGGGTATTTTAAAGATCTGTTAGATCTTTTTCCATCTTACTGGCATAATCAATGTGATCGCCTTATGCTTAGCGTATTTCCTCACTTACCTCAAGGGGGGCCTTGAGGTGGAAAAAGGCTTCGAACGGGAATGATCAATACTTTGGATCTCCTTAAGAAAGATTTCATCTAGCAATATTGCCCACCTTTTAAAATTGCTACGAAATTAGAAGATATCCGCAATTTCAAACAAGATATGTACAAGACATTGTATCAAGCTTGGGAAAGGTACAATGATCTATTTTTTAAATGTCCGCAACAAGATCTAAACAATCATCAAAAGGTTCAGATCTTTTACACGGGATTAGACATCTCTACCCACAAACTGCTCGACTCTAAAGGGTTCATTACTCTGATGACACCAACTCAAGCCCTTAAATGAATACAAGTCATGGCAGATCATTTACATAATTGGTATGATGAAACAACCACTAAGGAAAAAATTGACGACAGCCCAGATAGCATTGATGCCATTCAAGAAAGTTTCAAAGAGGCACATCCTAGCAAGGAATGTCCTCTCAAAAAAGAGGATAAGGAAGTTGAGCAGAGTAAGTATATGAGATCCTTAGAGGAAACCATCATCAAATTCTATGAAGAATCAATTAAAAAACAGGTCACGGAGGATGAATGGATTAAGAAATGTATCAAAAACACAGAATCAAACATAAGGGCAATTAAAATTACGACAAAGAACCTAGAGGAAAAAGCTTATCAATTCACCCAAACTGTCCTCACTAATACAGGAGAAAAAATCAAGGCAAGAACGACAATAGGTAAGAAAAACATGAAGGATCCAGTATCTCATGACTTACCACTTACGTTGTTTCTAGGACATTTGAAGGAACAAATGGGTTGCCCTTACAGAACTCGTGAAACTGTTTACATGATTAAAATCCTAGGGAAGTTCATAAAATAAAGGCTCAGGATGATGAAGGGGACGTGGATGTCGGTTGGGACATTACAGTCAAGGATGTAGAAAGGCTTAGGCAATTTCTCACACCTACCATACACACTTAACCCAACCTTAAAACTATAATGCAACCATATATGCCACTAGAACTAGTCCATAATAAGGAGAAAATTGTAAGGGAAAAGAAACAGGATTATAATATTCCTCTATGATGGCATAATGCAACCTTTGACCCCTCAAACAGTTCACATCACACCGCGCGATGATGATTATGTAGCACCAGCTACTAGTCCTACTTTGGATAAGCTATTCAATGAATTCGGGAAGGAGTGTTCTGATATTACCAGGGTTGCCAAAATAGCAGATGGTAACCCTGTTAAAAATATAAAGGAGCTCTCAGATATAATAAAGATATCTGATTTTGAGACCTTCGTTCGGAAATTATTACACCAAGTAAGCCAATCATCATACAAAACCGGCAAGATAAAAAGGGAAATGAAATCATCAATGGAATGGTTCTAATTTGTCATATCCCTACCCAGTACAAAACTTACACCATCATGATGTTCATTGCTACTCTCTCTCGCACTTGATTGCAAGTAAGGGGAGGAACACCCTATTACCTGGGAAATAAGGGTGGAGTCAAGCTCGTGACTCAAACAAAAACAAGCGTTTCGTGTAAGGCACCCGATGCCTATCTTTTTATGTTTCATCTTTGCATTTTAGTTGGTTTGTTGGTTCCTAACTTTGTTTTGCAGGTTCCAGCAGCTAGGAGGCAAATTTCGAGACCGTCTCGACCCATAATTGTGTGGTAATATTGTTGTTGTAGCAGCAATTACAGAGTAACAACTATGTTTACGCCATAATTATTACAATAACGGTTTTAAACACTGTTATGGTTACGCCGTAACATATCGAACCAAAACTTTTTAATAATCACATGATTACGGCGTAACCCTAGGGGTTACGCCGTAACCTTCTTCTGAAAAACCTCAATAATAAGTTTTAAACATTGCTAAACCTTGTATATATAAAATGAACTTTGTGGGTGTGTTCTCTGGAAACCCTCACGAGACTTCACTCGTCCACTTGAGCCATCCAGTGGTTTAAAAGGCTTGTTGCATATGATAAATGCAACCGTGACTCCTACAAAAGTGAGTTAGGTTTGTATATTTATCATTGAACGATTTTATGCTATTAGTTTGTTTTAGTGATCATAGGGGAAAATGAGCTTTCTCAAGATGGAGATTTTCTAAATTTCTTTGTCGGCTTATTATATTCAGAAAAAAAGCTCAAGGGAGTTTCTTGTTTAAATTCTACTCTTCCTGTTTATTTCATTTCCTTAATGTACAGTAAGGACATTGTACAGAACAAGTGGAGGAAAGGCAGTAGAATTATCACTTGACCTATTCTTGCCTTTGATTTTCTAGTTTTCTTTGAAAAATGGTGCAAATTTTAAAAATTTTGACATGTTTTTCTTACTAAACTAGAATTAATCTTTGCCGAATGCACATTACCCTTTATTATTACTTGGTGAGGTTTAATCCTAATGTTCCATTTTCATCTCATTATTCAAAAATCTACCAAAATATTGAGTGTGCTGGTAGTATTGTAGACTTTAGAACTTGGCATGCACATCATTTCGAGACCTAATTGATTAGCAGGAATAGATGGTTCGAGAAGGCAACATTTAGGAATTCACCCAAATAAACCTATATGTGTGTGTGTTTATCGACTTGTTACACTGACTTGTCGACCTCCCATGTTAAAACCCTTTTGTTGCACTCATCATTAGTGCAAGATACCCCTAGATCACCCTTGTTGAGAAATCTATGTTTTTGCCTAATATTATATCTTTTCTTACACCATTTCACCTTAGCCAACCCTGTAGTTTATATTTATCTTTGTGTTGAAATTTCTGGCTACCTAAGTCCATGGTTCAGGAAAATGGTCCGAATATTGGCACTTTTGTTGAAGACATATTATTATGATCATGGAAGACCCCCCGGTATAATCACTTTTGATACTGTTTATCTCAAGTGAGGGGATATATGATGTGTGTTTTCCAAGCTTTAAATTTATAATACTAGAAATACCAATTTTTACTAAAAACACAACACTCGGGAAGTATACACGTTCGTGTATAGTATAGCTTTAGGTAAGTCCAGGTCGTTCCACGAAAATTGAAGTTTTCACATTTTGTAATTAAGGTGTTGAGGCTAAGATGATTGTCACGTATCAAATTAACCAAGACGAGCATATATCGTATATTATAACGAAAGCGATTAAAAAGATGATTCAAACAAGGAATTAAAGTATGTTTGTTTAGGCAATGATCACTTAGATAATGATGTGTTTGGAATAGTGTTTACAAGTTTAGAAAATATGGTTATCATAAGTTATAAATCCTTTCAGCCTTTAAATTTAACTAGTGATTATATCGATTAATAACAACAAATTCTTTCGGCCTTTATAAGTTATTATAATCAATATCTTAGATGGAATGATTAAACACATATATAAAAGAACCCTTCCGGCCTATATTCTTGTATAAAATACGTTTTACCAATTTAATAAACACATATCTAAACGCTCCATATCCAAGATCACATATCGCCCAAACAAACATAAGATTACTACTCCATAATCAAAGAAGTAATTAAACACATTATGAACTCAAACAATTCAATAATAGTCATATTCAAAGGATAAACAAAATTATACCAAATTTCAAGAGCAAATGATGGTGATTTCACAAGAATTTCTCAAGAACACTTTATTATATTCAAAGCAAAACCCGGAAACTATGAACAATTATGTCATAATTGCTTATAGATTCGAATTACACTTTACTGTTACTTCCTTGGATGGATTAAAATCTAGAAATTGATGGTGGAGAGTGGTGGTAGTCGATGGTGGTGATGGTGGTTTGAAGGGGTGTTTGGTTTCTTGGTTTGTCAAGCCAAGATCACCAAAACACCTATTCTAAGTGTTCTAAACGAATTGGGGGTTTGAAGGTGAGAGTGTGTGAAATAAAGGAGACAAAGAGGGTATTTATAGGCGTTTCAAGAGCCAAAGTGCGCCGCACAAACTTATTTATGCGCCGCACATCGGGTGTTAATGCACTTAGCATTTAATTGCCTTTAATTCTCTTAAATTCGATAAAAAGTGTGCCGCATATTTTTGGAATTGCGGCATACTTGGAGCAATTTCAGCACTTGGCCTTTTCCAAAGTTGTAGATAATTGAATTCTCTTAGCGTGGCTGCCAGAATCAAGTCAAACGGAGTTCGTATGATCGAGTTATGACCAAAATAGTAAATAGGTGTTGGGAGATCTTTATCTTCAGTTATTTTTTTGTTTAAGCTTCAAATCTTCTTGTATTCTTCCGTTTTCTTTCGCGACACATTCCAAGAATCTACGATTGCAAATATACTTGATTTTATACCAATAGTTCTTATAATTAATCAATTTATATTTATAAAATCATTGATAACGCATATAAAAATATGTATAATTTGAGCGTTATCAGAGTTCTTTGATTATTAGGGCCGCGGAAGTGCATCTTTGTTTGTTCTGAGCTTTCATCTTTGACACTTTGATCTTTGAAGCTTTGAGTATGAGTAAGTGGCTATGAATATGACAGAGCTGGAATGATGTAGTTACGCCATTGTCGGTACCTGCACTTATAAGGGTTAATAATAAAACAACATATATGGATGCATGTCTTGTTCGTTCATCAAGGTTTGGTAACCTTAAGCTCCAGTTCTGTGAGGACCGTTTCATAGTATAAGTATTGTACCTGTGTCATCACGATTCGATTCATGAATGAATCTCCTTAACAGGTTTTCCAGCTTTAAGTGTGGTTTATTTGGAACGAACACGTCAAGAGACGAACATTTTTTAATATTTCACAGTCGTTCCTATATTCGGATTCCCTTTCAAGTTAGGATAACAGACGAATATAGGTGAGTTATTGTTGTAAAATTTGAAGCAAGAAACAACAACTTTAGGTGTTTCCCGTCAAATCCATAATCCTGGATCGCTTTGGATTTCCAGTTATCACATGTTTGATCTTTTTCAAGATCGCCTATGTCACCTACCGCAATGCTGTTTGATGTTGACACATGAAAGATTTCCATTCGTCACTGTAAAATACTTGTGATCTATATTGTGAACACAAAGTGTATTTTTGAATTGTGTCCTAACGAGATTTTTAAATTGATCTCTTTTGGCTCTAGACTCAATAAGTGCGTTTTGGTTTTAGTGAGCGGAGGCTAGAGCTGACAGCCACCTTTTTGATATCAACATTTCTCAAAGTGAGAAGTCAATAGATGATGTGTTTAATCTCTGTGAGAATTGAAACAAGATTCTTTTAAGAGAACCTTGAGTGTCTGGGAGGGTTGTTGTCACACCCCACTAAAATGAAAACACATAGTATGATAGGACAAGGCACAAACATAATATAATAGAAGCATGCCATCATTAAATGAAAAGAAATTATACGACAATACAAATATTGTTTAGCTGTCATTGGCAATAAAAGCAATAGGTTTCAGCCAACATTGGCAATCAAAATCATAAGTCTTAAGCTTAAAGTAAATGTTGTCCTGATAAAAAAAACGACATAGATGACATCCAAGGACTTCGAATGCAAATGCCTTCATAAAATGACTACGGATGATCCCCTAAAATGCATAAGAAAACACGTCAACTATGAAAATAGTTGGTGAGTACACATGGTTTTTTATAAATATTTATATAAATAATGTCCACGGTAAAAAGGACGTACATGTAACAAAACTATATATCAACTCACCGTGTTACGAGTCCCACCCATACAAGACTCGTATTGTATGAATTCACATATAAGTTTAATAAATCAAGTCAAGAAAAATAAAATTGGTTGAAATTTTAACTACGCATAATTTTATATGTATATTAGTGTTATGCTCCTAAAAATCCCATGATTTAAATACTATGCATTCTCCGTATACGTCCTATGCGAGAACGAGAGGGTGGCCGGCCTCTAATAGCGCTATCCATAATACCTACCTTAGATTAGTATGTGTACTCAATTATGTACATTTAAATTGGAATACCCGTAGGTTTCCAACGGGGTCTCACATTGTGTGATCCCACATAATAGTAATAACACGTAAAAGAACTAATAGAACACAAGTTGCACCATGGAAAAGTCAACTTAGAGTATAATAGTACATTTAAATAGGATAAGTCCTGTCCAAAATAGTTCTCCATATCACACGTCAAGTATAAAAGTATAAGTCATAATTCATTAATGTCAAAATTACAAGTCGAAGAGTATTTCGATTTACGAACATGAAACCAAGATTTTATTCAAGTAGTATTCATTAAAGAATTTAGAACCACCAACAAGATTTTATTAAATGAACGAAGCAACTTATTGAGTGAGTTGAAAATTAAGGTAAACAAATTTTCAAAGGTTATGGGTAATGTTTTGATTCCAAAAAATAAAGTGAACGGAGTTACAACTAGGGGAGGAAAGATGACATGTAAAGCCACCCCTAGTAAAGAAATTAGTGAAACTAGAATCAACAAGAACGAACATCCCAAACAAAATATGCAAGAAAAGCCGCATGATGTTGATGTGAAAAATAAATCTTTGAGCATTCATGAAAGAACCACTCAACCATTGGTAAAACCACAACAATCATCTATTCCTTTCCAAACTGGGCGACAAAGGAAAACGAAGAAGCACAACAACAGAAGTTTATGGAGAATCTAAAACAACTCCATATTAACATTCTGATTATCAAAGCCTTAGTGCAAATGCCAAAATACGCTAAATATTTGAAGAGTTTACTGACAAATAAAACCAGACTTGAAGAAGCTTGTACGGTAACGATGAACGAAAGGTGCTCAGCTGCCTTGCTTAACAAGATACCAGCAAAAGAAAAAGACCCAGGAAGTTTCATTATCCCTTGTCAAGTTAGTAATTTGCGAATTAATAATGCATTGGCGGATCTAGGAGCTAGTATAAGTTTGATGCCCTATACGATGTATGAAAAGTTAGGTTTAGGGGAACCAACACCAACTCGAATGAGCTTAGAACTAGCCGATAGGTCGATCCAATACCCAAGGGGAATAGTCAAAAATGTGCTTATTAAGGTGGATAAACTTGTCCTCCTCATCGATTTTGTTATCTTGGATATGCTCAAAGAATCTAGAATTCTGATAATTTTAGGGAGACCATTTTTGGCTACCGCCTGTGCCATGATTGATGTGTTTAATACAAAGATAACGCTTAGGGTAGGAGACGATGAGGTAATCTTTAGAATGGACCAATTGAATATTGAAACCAAAGATAAAAAGGGAGGAGAAAACTTATGTCACACCCCGCCAAGGCAAAAACGCGAGGCGTAAACAAGAATGGATATCATCACAACACATGGTGTCTATATAGAGA
>BQNB010103704.1:1650-23978 GCA_026074375.1 Tanacetum coccineum | reverse complement strand
CAAACAACTTCTAAATAGTCACTTTATATCCCTGTAGACTTCTCCATACTTCACTCTTAATGTCAGGTTTAAACATTACTTTAAGGTCATCCCATAACACTCTTTCATGATCATCCTCTGGCTTTGTATTCCTATGTTTAGCTTTAACCAGCTTCCAGAGGGTTTCTAAGTCTTATCTATTAATATTCTGAAGCATCCTAATCATTAAAGAATACCTTTTTAAGCTTCCATCAGCTCTTATCAATTGAAAATGCCCCATCATTCCTTCTCTAACAATCTTCTATTCAAAAATCACTAGAGGTTTGGTGGCTAGTGGTATAGCATCAATAGTTACCTCATTATCTTTGACTATTTCCATGTGTTTTTCAGCTCTTCCTCCTCTTGATCATCATCAATCTTTTGCTTCTTAGCCTTTTCCCGCTCTAACGCATCACCTGCTCTTTTAGTATTGCTTTCTTGCTCTGTATCTGATTTAGCTTTATTTGAGTATTCCACCACCATAGGAACAAATGAATTTACCTCTTTATATACTTTGTCAAAGAGCATCTGAATTTCTTCATAACTCCTTCCTTTCAACTAATGATGCTTGTATCCACCCATATTCCTCAGATATGTACACATTCTATTCCTCATCTGAGCTTTGCTAGGGTGGTTTACTCCTTTGCTCTGCTGCTCTTTGTGCTGTAAAGAAGCTTTTCCTTTCAGCAATCATCTCCACTAACATTCTTGATTTTTCTTTAATGGAGTACTTTTCTTGTTCTTCAGTTTGGAGTTTTGCAGCTAATTGCTCATCAGCTTCAATCATAGCTTGAATGCTATCCATTTCTTCCAGAATTGCTGCTCTACTGGCTTCTTCTTTCTTTTGCCTTGCAAGCCTCTCTTCTTTAATAAGTTCAGCTTGCAACTGAGCTTCAAGATTTCTAGCCAGTTATTCATCAAGAGCAACTTGATCTTTCTTCTTTAAAGGTCTTTCAGGCTCAACCATTATTGCCTTGCCTTTGTCTTTAGACTTTGGAAGTTGTGAGCTTGTGAAGATGATGTTGTTGTCTTGAATTCACTTAGCTCTTGTACTACAACCCCTTTAGCCTTAGGTCTTGTAGTTATAGTTGTTGTAGCAGCAGTTGTAACAGCTTTGGGTTTAGCTGCTTTGATCTTTATTAGAGTTTGAGCCAAAGTCAATTCATCAATAGTTGTTGTTGGAGCACTGACAATAGTAACTTCAACATTAGCAGTAGTAACTTCTTCACTAGTAGTGGGAACTGGATCAATAATACTAACTTCCTTTTCAGCAACAACTTCATCACCTTGTAAACCATCATGTACATCAAACAACATCTCTTCATCATTTCTTTCTTGAGTATCAGTAACCAAAGTCACTTCTGTATCACCTAAACTTTCCTCAGAGGATTCCACTTTCCTTGAAGTACCTACTTTGTACAGCCTTTTAGACTTATGGGTTCTGGACCTTTTTTTCTTCTCCAGCTTCTTAACTCTCTTCTTCAATGTGACAATCTCTGTATCTTGAGAAATATTTATAGTTTCCAAGGCAAGAACCCTATCAGATAGTTGTGTTCAAAGATTCATCAATTTAATGAGTTGCATTCTATCCTCACCACTTTGAGGTGGATCACAGGAAGGGGTAGAGACATGTTCCTCATGAGTAGTCTCTTCAGTAATAGGCTCTGATACCAATCTTCCCCTATTTGATGATGACAAAACAAACAAAATCGTGTACGAACTTCATCATAAAACCAAAGCTTCCCCTGAAGTTGAGATGTAATCATCTCCCTGAATGAAACAAACTTCCTTGTAAACTGCTTCGTAGAAGCAGCTGAATCTTCACCCATATCTTTTGGTGCTTGAACATCCAATGTTTGGAAAAGAGTTAAACCTTACCAGAAAAACCCTTTCCTGGTCTTTTCATGTTAGCAAACACCTTCTTGGTGTGGGAAGGGGAAACATAAATCCCTTTTTGAAGGAATGACCAATCAAAAATGTACATGGAAAAGTTAAAATTTTCATTTGTGGCAAGACAGATGATAGCAGATGCCATAGTGCTACTAAATTTATTCCAGGCTGTAGTCTTAGCACTAAGGCATTGCAGTATGGTATGGATAAGAAATTTCCATTGGGATGAAAAATAAGCTTTATAGAATGTAAGCTTTTGAGTAAGATTTTCATACCCCATTCTTTCCAGTTCTGCAAAAATGGTAGCAGTAGGTAGACAATCTGTTCCTTCAGCACCTTCTAACTTAAGATCACTTCTTATACTCGTCTCAGTGATGATCACTTTCTTCTTATCAACTAGGGCTTGTATTTGACATTCCTCATTAACTGTCTTAACCTTGGCAGTTGCCCAGAACTGTTCAATACATGTAGTATAGATGGTGGGATTCACCGTTAGCGCATATCTAATAGAACTTGCATTTAGAAAATCAATCATTCCCTCAAATCCATCACTTTCTTTGGGTTTCTCCAAAAGTGCAACCAAATGTGAAGCTCAGCAAACTTAGGAATTCCGTCATCTGTGTTGGGTTTTGATGATGAATGATAAAATTGAGTTAGGGTTTATGATTAGAGAGTATATCAAGGTGTAAAATCGATTGAATGAGTGATTGAAACCCTTAATCAAAGTATTTATGAAATCACCCTCAACAGCATTAACTTGAACTAGCAGCATTAAGTTAAGCCTAACAGTATTAACTAACCCAACAGTAGTAAGTTATGCCTGGCAGCATTAACTTATGCCTAACAGCAGTAAGTGAATGCCTAGCAGCATAAACTAGTACTGGCAGCAGTAAGTTTAAGCTTAGCAGCATTAACTTTGATACACCAGCATTAACTCCAATTTCATTCCAAAAAGCATTTCCATCATGAATTTTGACTCTCACAAGCTCTCTTTCTGTTTTTGATCTCACAATATCTCTCATTTCTTTTTCTCACCAATTCACTCTATCTGTTTTTATATCACACAACTCTCTTTCTATTTTTCAGCTCACTATATCTCTCATTTCTTTTTCTTACCAATTCACTCTATCTGTTTTTATATCACAAATCAAGAGCCCTAACAGACAGTTTGGTACAAAATTCCATCAATTCCTTTAGTTTCATGCTGTCCTCCCTACTTCCAAGTGTGTTAACTCTTGAGAGAGGTGGATCATTAGACTGTTTAGATGCAGCCTCAAACCTAATTTAAGCTTCTACACCCCCTAATATGGTATCTTGGCACCTGGGACCACTACCTGAATTAGTTCCCTGAGGAAAAGACTCATTAAGTGTTTAAAAAAAAAAGAAATTTTTTTTTTAAATAATGTAGCCCTTTCAATTCTTGTCTTCCACTCCTTAATGACATCTCATTGCTAACAAGGGGAATAGGTCCACTAAACTAGATATCTATAGTAGGCCTTTTGGCTTCCTAGTTTTTTGAGTCTTTTTGGGTATGATTATTGATTGAACAGTGATTGGTTCAAGATTGATAGTGAAGCAGTTTGGATGTATGTTGGGTTCAGTGGATTATTCTGTCCCTTTCACCCACTCTGCTTGTTTTGTTTATGCAACAATTTCATTTTCATTACAAGCATCCTTTGTACCATAAATCACTCATATACCACAATTACCTCCTCTCAAATAATATTTAAGAGGTTTAAGCATTCCAATACTTGCAATCAGATATTGAAATCTGCTAACATCAAATGCCTTTATGAGTATATCAGCATCATTTGATCAGTGTGAATTCTTGCTCACTGTGAATAATCTCTCTCATAGAATCCTGGATGAAGTGATGTCTAAATTTAAATTTGCTTAGTCTTTGCGTGAAACACTGGATTCCTTAACAATGCAGATGGTGCTATCATTGTCAAAGAAAATCTTGGTGTTCAGAAATTGTATCCATAATCCCAGCATTTGATTTGAGAATCCATAACACCCTGTCACAGCAACTTGATGCAGCTACATATTCGCTTGAGTAGTAGATAGGCAACTAAGGTTGCTTTTACATTGCCAAAGAGATCAATCTCCTCCTAAGAAATTGACAACCTCCTATTGTGGATTTCCTGTCTAAACTTGCACCAGCATAGTCACTGTCAGTATAAGCTTCCAAGTCAAATGGTGAGTCCTTAGGATACCAAAGGCCCAATTTAGGTTGACCTTTCCAGTAACTTAAAGATTCATTTCACAACATTAAGATAGAAACTTTAGGTGTGTACTTTGAAATCTTGCACAAGCACTTACAACAAACATTAACAGGGCTGTAGGCTGTTAGGATACATTAATGATCTAATCATTGCTTCAATATAGTGAACATCAACATCTTTAGCTTCCTTCATCTTGAGCATTGCTTACGAAGTATCCATTAGGAGTACGTTGCTCTCTTCACAGTAAGAAAATCCAAACTTCTCAAAATTCAATCCACTACTTGTCTTGACTGATGAAAATCCCATCATCTTTCTGAGTCACTTGTAGTCCTAAGAAGAAAGTGAGTTCACCCATAAAACTCATCTGGAATTTCTTATGGATCAATTTCTCAAACTCAGTGCATAACTCCATCTTAGTAGATCCAAAAATGATATCATCAACATATACTTGAACTAGTAGAATATCACATTTGACTCTTTTAATGAACAAAGTCTTATCTATCTGGCCTCTCTGAAATCCATGTTCCAATAAATAAGTAGATAAAGTCTCATACCAAGCTCTAAGAGCTTGGTGTAGACCATATAAGGCTTTTTCTACCTTATAAACTTTATTAGGAAACTCTGGATTTTCAAACCCTGGAGGTTGACAGACATAAACTTTCTCTTCAATCTTGCCATATAGAAATGCACTCTTCACATCCATCTGATACAAAACAAAGTCTTTGAATGATGCATAGGCTAATAATAACCTAATTGCTTTAATCCTAGCAACTGGGGCAAAAACCTCATCATAATCAATTCCCTTTTCTTGAGTGTATCCCTGAGCAACCAACCTAGCCTTGTTCCTGATTACAATGCCTCTTTCATCTTTCTTGTTCCTGTACACCCATTTAGTACCAATAGCTCTTTTGCCATGTGGTAAATCCATCAAAGTCTAAACGTGTTGTAATTTGAACTGCAGAAGCTCTTCTTGCATAGCTTCTATCCAACTTGGATCTTGTAATGCTTGGATTACCTTTTTGTGCTCTACTTGGATCAAGAAACATGCAACAGAAAATCTAGAAAGTTTTTATGGTTGATTCACTGTATGCACTACTAAACATACCATAGTTCATTCACATTATTTGTCATGACCTTCTGGTTTGCGGTCTGAATGTATATCTCCAATGATTTGTCAAGTGGATGATCCTTGTAAAATTCTGGTAGTTATAGTAGGACTGGCAAGGATATGTGTCTCCAAATTAGTCATTCCAGCCTTTGCATCAAATCCTCATCATCATCTGAATAACAATCTCTTTCCATATTAGGCATGTTTGGATCAACAACCCGTCCATAGACTATATTCTCACAATAGCATTATTTTTCCTATGTCAACACATTAAAGTAGACTAACAATATTAATGTTGTTAGTGCTGTTGACATTTGCATCTTGCTCTTGATTAACTCTTGGCTTCTCTGTATTTGGAACCTCACTATCTGCATTCTTAAGATCTTCAGCATCCTTCTTTTCTTCCTCCCTTGATGGTTTGAATCCAGCATCAGGAGAATCCTTTGAACTAGAAGAGAATTGTGAATCTTGAAAAAATGGTAGCAATATGTAATCTTTGCCAGGTACTGTCTCCTCTTTAGCTTTACCTGCATTTTCACATTCTTTTATACCTGCAATACCATTAGATTGATTCCCTGCAAAATTGGCTCATAATTCACAGATTTTGTTAGAGCATCTATATTAAAAAGTTAATTAGGTCCATTTCCTGCAATATTAGGTGTTTCTTCACTAAACTTGACATGCAGGTTCTCTTCTACTATCCTAGTTCTGCTGTTGAATACCCTGAAAGCTTTGTTATTGGTAGAGTATCCTACAAAGAACCATGCATCAGCCTTTCCATCAAACTTACCTAGGTGATCTATGGTATTAAGGATTGTATCAAGACAACCAAATGATCTCATGAAGCTTAAGGCATGTTTTCTACCTAGAAAGAGTTCATAAGGGGTCTTGTTGTGAGGCTTGATAACTAACACCCTATTTTGGACATAACAAGCAGTATTAACTGCTTCAGCCCAAAAGGTAGTAGGTAACTTTAAATCAGCTAGCATAGTCCTAGCAGCCTTTATTAGTGTTCTTTTTTTTCCTTTCTGCTACTCCATTTTGTTATGGAGTCCTAGCAACACTAAATTCCCTCTTAATACCCTTCATTTCACAGAACTGATTCATGACCATAATTTTTGAATTCAGTCCCATTGTCACATCTGAAATCACTATCAAACCTTTGAAGGTCTATAGTATTTTCTATGCCTGTAATAAATGTGTTAAGGATTTCACTAGTTTCATCCCTAGTGGCTAAGAAAAAACCCAACTAAACCTACTATAGTCATCTGTGACAAACTAGCAGTACATCTTTTCATTAGACTCTATACAAATGTTGGCCAAACAAATCCATATGAACATTTTTAATGGTTGGGCTGATTGAGCTTACAATCTGTTCCTTACAAGAGACTTTCTGTTGCTTTCCTTCTGAAAGCAACACATTAGAGTATTTTTCAACACATGTATGATCAAGCAACACATGTAATAGTTTTGTTCATAAGTTTTTGAATTTATATGCCCCAAGCCTCCATGCCAAAGATTAGATTCATTCTAATGTGACTTTGCAAAGAGACAAGTTAGACCTCCTGAAGAAAAAATATTCTTTAAATCAACACTGTACATGTTATCTTTTTTAGGAACTCTAAGCAAGACATGATTTTCATCAAGTAGCTTAAAGTCAGGAGACAAACAACACATTCCATGTTTTGTAAAGAACATTGTTTGTCCTTTCCACACATTTGTAAGACCACTAAAAAGGTTAAACTTAAGCTCCTTAACAAAGTACACATCTTCAAAATCCAATTTACCTGTACTGATTTTACCTTTACCAGTAATTTTACCTCCTTTGGGATCTCCTCTAAAGACAACAAATCCACCATTAACTTCTTCATAATCTGAGAGGCAGGACTTGTTTCCAGTCATGTGTCTAGAGTATCCACTGTCAATGACTCCTTTTTCCTGCAATTCTAGCTGTGATGCCCTGCACAAAAAGTAAGAGAATCGGGCTCTCTTGGAGACCCAAGCCATTACAGACTTGGATCTGCCTTGTGCATCAACATAGTTAAATCTTTTAAAGTTCATTAATGCACCGTTGTGTTTGGAGACATGGTCTAAAACCTTTTGCTTTGGTCTCCAAAATCCAGCATGCTAAGGCCTTAATAGCATTAGCCTCATTTCCTTTATTATCACTTACTGTTGCTTTTGGCCAAGCAGTAGTAAAAAAACAACCCCCCAAAAAATTGTTTATTTTTTTTTTTTTTTCCCTAATAGTACTAACTTTTTTCTTTTAAATTTACTATTTTTATTTGTTGTAGAAACTTGTATAAAGGGCCTTCAAACATATAATGTGGCTCTAATAAAAACATTTTGATGTTGTCCTTGCACATTTAACTGTTGGACTTTGGTAGGCAGTATAAAATGGTCTGGCAATTTTTTAAATAAAAATAATATTAACTGATACTGCTGCTTTTGAAGAGTTTTGCCCAGCAGTATTAAGTGTTCTAATACCAGATTTTATTAAGACTGCTTTTAGAACAAAACTTTCTTTTGGATAAGGGTGAGTCATTCTTTGAGAGTTTTGGTGATTCACCCTTCTAGCATTATTCCATACAATATTTTTCACATTATTCTTTTCAATAGAAAATCACAATCTCGATCAAATGATTAAAACCTTTTGCAATCATCGAATAGGGGTCTTCTAAAGATATGCAACTTGGATCATAACAACTACAAACCATATATCACACTACCAATCCAGCCTTCCAATGACTCATATTACCCACCATTACGTACAATAAGAGAAATAAATTTGAGCAGTAGAAATATAAACTGGCTGTAGTAGTAAAGATCAGCAGTAGTAATGAAACACTTAAAAACATCAAGTGGTGCAGTGCATGTAGATGGTTAAACATGTTAACAATAAGCTTCTCCTGAAAAGTATGTTAACCATCTCTTGAATCTCAAACTCAGTAGGCTCTATGTAATGATTACTCATGAAGAAAACTGAGTATAACGAATTTGATGAAGAAGTAGAATATCCCAAACTTGTGTCTTATGTCTTGTACTATCCACGTGACTCCAAACTTATACCTGTAACACCCAAGTATAAATAGACTGCAATCTCTTGAAAGAATCCTCATTTATCCTATTACACGAGACACTGAGCACTATAACATAACTCCTTTAAGTGATAGCCAATGTGCGCATAGAGCATCATAAGAAAAATCACACATTGCTAAATTCTTCAAGTCTTCGTCAACACCATTTAAGCACGAACACGTTATCTTCAAAGTCAATGTCCTGCTACATACACGACTTTAAGATATGATAAGAACACGCACCTGTGAAACTCAACTATAATATCAAATAAGTGATAATCAATCGTCTTTGTAATCATATCTTTAATAAATCAATGAATACGAGTCTTTTAAACGTTTAAGAACATTTAAAATAAATCCCAATCTGTTAGCTTCCCTTTGAACGAAGCATATCTAAACCTTGTGTATGTCTTCCGATATCGAATAGAGGTAGCAGTATTAAATCCATAAATCCCAAGCAGTATTAACAAAACTGCTTTTTAATGCTAGCAGTATTAAGTTCCTTCTGGCAGTAGTAATATTACCTTAGAAGTACAAACTTTCCTTTGGCAGTATCAAAGATATACGAGTAGTATTAACCATAAACTGGCAGTATTAATAATCATAAGCAGCAGCACTAATGATAACGAGCAGCACAAACTTCTAGTCGAACCAAAGTAATACACGAGGTAGTATTAACATACATGTTTACCTAGCTTCCAAACCAACAATGTGAATACCTTTTGCTGGTCTCGTGATGACCATAAACTCACAACCAATAATCCCTTTTTTGTCATGAATCAACAACGCGAATACCTTCTGCTGGTCCAGATGACACTTTTTAGTGACACTTTTTCTGTCACGAATCTGTCTCTAATTCATTTTCTCCTTCCTCCCATACTATTTAGTGACACTTTTTCTGTCACTAAACTGTCACAGATCTGATGACTCCTTCCCACCATGGCTTTTTGTGACACTTAATCTGTCACTAATTTGTTGCTAATCTGTCACTATTCGAGCAGTACTAACACTATATCGAGCAGTACTTAAACTTCTTTTGCAGTACTAACTCATACGTGATATTACCATGGAAGTTGTAATAATCAGTTGGCAGCGTTAACGAGTACACGATCAATAGCAACACTGACTAATAGAATGAGCAGCATTAACATAGATACTTAGCAGTACTAACAAGCTTTGTTAGCAGTATTAACAAATATGATAAACAACACTAAGTATTGTAATGACAGTACTAAATAACACCTAGTAATATCATGGCATCAGTAAGGTTTCCTATCTCAAACCACGAACCTTTTCATGACTGATCCCTGTCACAAACCAATCTATAACCTGAACCATACAACGATCATAAACACAAATGCTCTTTTTCCAGATTGGTATGCCTGCTGCTTTCTTTGCAATAAACGTCATCATAACAGACCCTTGAGTCTGATCGTGACTTATAGCAGCAGTAACCTTCTTCTTTTAGATCTGTTAAAAGGTTGAATTGTTTTCGGGTTTTAGAAACCCTAATCTAGTCCAGCGAAAACTTTAACAGATCCTTTGTGTCCCTATCTTGTGAAGACAAACACATAAGCATCGTGTACCTGTGATCACAATCGTAGCAACAACATCCAAAAATCTTCTTTCTGTTTTTAATGAATTAGGGTTTGCAAAAACCCTAGATTCTCCGAATTTGTTCAATAACATAAAACAAAAAATACATATGAATAAAACCTTTTACAAACCCTAGATCATGAACCACGAGCCTCTGATACCAATTGTAGATCCCTTCTTGATAGATCTTACTTAGCTTGTTAAAGCTTAGTTGTATTGGATAGATCCAAGATAACTATAGTAGAAACTAAGATTGAGAATATTACAAACTATGCAGAATCTAGCTTGTAATACTAAGAAGAACAATGAAACAGTAAAACAAGATCTTTACTAAACTTTCAATATATTTAATATTAACTATGATTTCTATGCAAACTATGAATACTAATATGAAAACTGATATCTAGATCTATGCCTTAGGGTTCCTTTTATATACCAAGGAAACCTTAATGGGCTTACAAAACGCGTTAAGTGATCATGATCTTTTCTATAAGTAAACATAATCTCTTAAACAAATAAGTTTATACATATCTTCTTTACAAATAATTAATACTTATCTTCGTAAGTATTCTTATTTTCCAATTAACCTTTACTTCTTCTCTGATATGCCTTTGATCTTATCTTTGTCAGCATCAATCCTTCCAGCAGTTGTAATTACTCAGCAGCACTAACTGAGCACAAGCAGTAGTAAGTATTTTCACCAGCAGTACTAACTTTACTTTAGCAGTACTAAGTTACACTAACAGTAGTAACTTTTACACTAGCAGTAGTAACTACTTAGCATATTTTCAGTCTTCATCTCTGAGAAGTCTTAACTTCTACTAGCAGCAGTAACTTTATACTAATAGTACTAAATTATGCTAACAGTAGTAACTAGCAGTAGTAACTTTATATTACCAGTACTAACTACTTAGCATAATTTTCATTAGTATCACCAACAATACTAAGTTATGCTTGACAACACTAATATATACCTGAGCAGTAGTAACTCTAAGAATTATCTTGAAGTCTTTTAAACCCAACAATGATTGGGATCGTTTGTTCCAACCTATGTTTGATGAATACTTCAATCCTTCACCGAGCGCTATTTCTCCAGTTCCAGTGGCTACTGCACCAAGAGCTGTTAATATAGCCGATTCACCTATGTCTACGTCAATTGAACAAGATGCCCCATCAACAAGTATCCCATCAACACAAGAACAAGAACATTCTCCAATTATTTTTTAAGGTGTTGAAGAATCACTAAAACACCACATTTTCATGATGATCCACTTCATGAATCTCTTCTTAAAGACACGACTTCTTCAGGATCATCATCTAATGTGCGACCATCCCACACTCTATTTTAACTTATTAGTAGATGGACTAAGGATCATCCAATAGCAAATGTGATAGGAGATCCTTCTCGCTCTATCTCCATGAGAAAACAACTCGAAACTGATGCCATGTGGTGTTACTTTGATGCCTTCTTAACTTATGTAGAACCAAAGAACTTCAAACAAGCAATGACTGAACCATCATGGATCAATGCAATGCAAGAAGAAATTCATGAATTTGAAAGGCTACAAGTTTGGGAATTGGTGCCGTGTCTAGATAAAGTCATGTTGATCAAACTAAAATGGATTTATAAGGTCAAAACAGAGGAATTTGGCGAGGTACTAAAGAATAAGGCTAGATTAGTTACATAAGGATTCAGGCAAGAGGAGGTAATTAATTTTGAAGAATCATTTGCACCAGTTGCAAGAATAGAGGCCATCTGTATCTTCATAGCAAATGCCACCAACAAGAATATGACGATCTCCCAAATGGACGTCAAAACGGCTTTCTTAAATAGAGAGCTCAAAGAAGAGGTCTACGTTTCTAAACCAGAAGGATTTGTTGATCAGGACAACCCATCACATGTGTACAAGCTCAAAAAGGCCCTTTACGGTGTCAAACAAGCACCACGTGCATGGTACGACATGTTGTTAAGTTTCCTCATTTCACAACATTTCTCCAAAGGTGCAGTTGATCCAACAATCTTCACATGGAAAGCAGGAAACGACTTATTACTGGTATAAATTTATGTTGACGATAGAATAAGTTCATCCACTAATACTGATTTGTGTAATGAGTTTGATAATTTGATGACCACTAAGTTTAAGATGTGGATGATGGGGAAAATGTCATTCTTTTTAGGATTACAAATTTCTCAAAGTCCTTGAGGCATCTTCCTAAACCAATCAAAATATGCTTCAGACATTATTAAAAAATATGGTTTACTGACTAGTAATTCTGTAGACATACCTATGGTGGAAAAGAATAAATTAGATGAAGATCTACAGGGGACACCAGTTGATGCTACACTTTACTGTGGCATGATTGGATCCCTCATGTATCTGACGTCCAGTAGACCTGACCTTATTTATGCAGTTTGCTTATGTGTCCAGTATCAGCCAAAGCCTACCGAAAAACACTTAAATGCGGTTAAGCGGATCTTTTGATACCTAAAGGGAACCATTAACATGGGTCTTTGGTACTCGAAGGATACCGGTATGTCTCTAACAGCATATTCAGACGCAGATCACGCGGGGTGTCAGGATACTAGACACAGTACATCAAGAAGCGCTTAATTCTTAGGTGATAAACTTGTTAGCAGGTCTTCCAAAAGACTTTCCTCCCCGTGATAATGCAACAGATGCAGACATCACAAATGTAATTACGTTTTCCTAAGCTCATGACACCGAAGCTCGACATAATTGAATACAATATATATAAATATTGCCTACATTTGCCCAGATGAATGTTCAAACCCGTAACATCCAAATCCAACCTGATATACGTTTCCGTTTCCAGTGATAGCTAGCCCCCCCAAACCCCCCCCTAACGGAGGTCCAATCCCAAATAGTCTATCAATAATCATTCGCGCATCACAATTCAGTACTTGACAGTTCATGATTCATGCATAGTGGGTTATCGCTACTATGGCAAAAAGTAATATAGATTAAATGTACACTTGCGTCCAATTTGTAAAACATGCATATGTTTCTCACCCTAAAACTTGTAAATTGAATACTGTTAAAACATGGGCTATGGAAAATAATTGTAAAACATGGGGCTATGAACTCACCTTGAGTGAGTAAATTGATAATAAAATATCCCAAATAAAAACGCGTCACGCTAACGCCCGAATGCAACCTAGTTAATATAGGTCGAATCAGTATTCAAGTACGTTGTCTAACAACAACCATATATAATCCTATATAGTTATCATCGTACTATCGTTCGGGCTATCATAATTAAGAGGTCATGACATGACGTACGAGGAGTTAGGACACTTTAAATCGTAAATCCAACAACTCGTCAATACGCCATCCGAAGAGGCCTCATTATGAAATTCCCTAGTAATATAGCACTTTGATAACTAATAACATATATATTTCTATATAGCTATATCACCATCTAATCGTTTAAGTGAAATCGTATTTATAAAGTAAAAACGTTTATAATTACGCCTTTAGCAAAAATGACATAACTTTGTCGTTTTAAGTCCGTTTCTCGCGTTTCTTACGCCCACGCTTTCGTATTAAGACGAGTGATCATAATATTGCATTTTTAAGTTTCCGAGATTCTGTTGTGAATAGTGTTTTTACTGTTCATTACAGATTATAACTTATTAACGCAAAACCCGTAAATGTCGTATCTTATTCGTTATAGCTCCGTTTTTAGCGATTCTTTCGAACACGTTCTCGTAATTGAAAGTTTTATCATATTATTGATGTTTACAAAGTATAAGTTTCTGCCATGAATAGTAACTTTTTATAAAATTTGTTTTATAAAGTATTTAGCGTCGTAAACTCGTAACTAGCGTATCTTCTTCGTTATAAATCCGATTTTCGAGTTTCTTATCATTTTGGAATCCTTATGAGATGTACTATCTTTATAAAACCTAATATGGCTGTTAACAAATTCGAACCAAAACAGAAACTTTTAAAGGTTGTGATTAAAACATGTTTTAAGCTTGATTTTTGTACCATTAAGCTTCAACACCTTGTTACAACTACTTTACAACACTTATATCTTATGTCTTACATATATTAGGTCCATTAGGTCATGTTTTGTCCAAGAGTGTCCATGAATACAAGATTAACATGTTATTTACACCATTTTCACTTGTAACTTATTAAGTTAACATTGAAACCCTAATTTGTTCATATACATGTTAATACTTAACCAACATGTTAAAACACTTATACATTCCTTTTAACATCATATTAGCATCCATATAACATGTAAATAAGTTCACAAAACATTGATCATAAGTAAAAATCCCTTTCACATATTCAAAAGTATCCTAAATGGTGATTTAGCTAAATAGAACATATGAACACATAAAATCATAAGTATGAAATGATTAAGCTTTTAAATAACCTTGTGTGAATGAGTAGAGGCAAGAATAACAATCACACCCTTGTGATTTAAACCCTTAGCTAGTAAATATAAGATGAAACCCTAATTTTTCCCAAGTAAACCCTAGCTTCCTTTTCTTGCTTCCTTCCTTGCAAATGGTTAACCAAGCCTTGAAACCACCTTAGTAGGTCTTAGATATGATGTGTGTATGCTTGTATATGTGGTAGAAAATTTTGTATGGATTGTATATGATAATGATTTTGAGCCGTGGGCTTGTATAAAGGAAATGGGAGAGTTTTGATTTTGTTTACACTTTGGAAAATGGAAGATGTGTGTTTACTTGCTAGCTAAAGCCTTATATAGATGGAAGACTAAGCCAAGGACTTCAAGGAAGGTTCCTAGGGCAAGTAGTCAAGTGGTAACAAAGGTGTAAGGCTTTGTTCCCTTGATATTTGCCAAACCTTGATATTTAGGGCAAGTGACATGCACCTAGATATTTGTTGGTCCTATCTTCACCAAATTCGGCCACATACTCATATATGGGATGATATTTTGATTATTTTGTGTATTGGGTATAATCGTGGGTATTTGTTTAAGCGTAGTTAGGTTTTGGTGCTTCCGGGAATGCCGAAACGCATTTTATCGCGAAACGTAAGCATTTTACGTAACCAATAAAAATAAGATGAACAAAGTTGATAATTATCCTCATAATAATCATTTAACACTTACTTGATGTAAACGTTTAATCATTTAATGCTCGTTTACATTGATTGATCATTTTTAGTTTACGCGATTTAGCTTAACGATTACGATTTAAGAGCAAACGCGTAAAACCCTAAAAATAAATTGTGAATTACATAATGTCGTACAATGACCTAAAACACGAGGTGTTATAACTTGTTCCTTGATGAAATGGTATCTTATCTCAATATGCTTTGATCTTGAATGTTGGACGTTGTTACAGCATAAGGCAATAGCACTTTTGTTATTGCTGACAGAGGAATTTTGTTGAATCCAAGGCCATAGTTTGTCAGTTGTGATCTCATCCAAAGAATTTGAGCACAAGATCCGAATATGGCAATGTATTGAGCTTCTGTACTGGATACGGCGGTGCTCTTTTGTTTCTTAGATGACCAACTGACTAATCTGTCACCCAAGAGCTGCATACTTCTAGATGTACTTCTTCTGGTATCTTGGCAACCAGCATGATCAGCATCTGCAAAAGCTATTAGTGCAATACATAAATCATTCGAATACCATAGACCCATGTTAATGGTTCCTCTTAGGTATGAAAAGATTTAATTAACTGCATGTAATTGCTTTTTAGTAGGCTTAGCCTAATACTGGGCACACATGCATACAACAAAAACAAGGTCTGGTCTACTAGCTGTGAGATATATAAAGGAGCCAATCATTATATGATAACGTGTAGGATCAACTTCTTTCTCTTGTGGATCTTAATCTAGTTTTTATTTCTCCATGATAGGTGTTAGGTTCATAAAAAGTGTCGATTATGTGGTTTAATTATATTTAGTCATTTGTCTTTATTTTGTTTAGAATAAAAATAGTTTGTAATAAGGTATATTATGCTAAAAGTAAGAAATAGCATAATTGCCAAAGAATAGGGACTAGAAGTGAAAAATAAAGGAAGGGAAGCCTCCTTCCTTCTCCTATAAATACCCTTTCTAATCATCATTAGAAGGTGATGCCTTGTAATAAACTTTTCTTTTTTACCTCCATTTAATAACATTTGAAATTTGAATACTTGCCATCCTCTTCTATTCTCTCCAAGCTTTCATGGTTGATTATGTATGATTCAAGATAAACAAGACCTAACAAGTGGTATCATACGTCATTAGAGAATTAGAGATCTGCAGTTTGCTTTGTCTTCAACATGTACTTTAGCTTGAATCATTCCTTTACTTGTAGAGAATACAATGTAATCCGTATAAACTGAGTTGACTTCCCCCCAGTTCATACCGCATGTCTTTAAGCAGTTCAACTGCTTCCCCCCAAACAGATAGCCATTCAAAGCAAATATGACACTTTAATGTAGTTGACAAATCTTCTAACTATAGCGGTTTAAGCTCGCAGCGGAATTTGTTGAAGAAGAAGTAAACCACACTTAGCAGCAAATCTGACTTCTTCGTTGCTGATTAGTAGCCAATCCACTCAGGGGAACATGCACATACTTCACACAAACAACTCATAGAAGTAAGAAACTCCAAGTCAATTAAGTCCCGAATGTTGTATACACCAAAGTCAATTAAGTCCCGGATGTACACATTTCTTCCCCCCAGTTTCCTCCTGGTTGTTGCATCTATCGAACACTCTTCCCCCTGATTATATCCGATGATCATCGAAATAATCATAATTCGGTTACGCGCGAATGTTCGATAGAGAAGTCATGTGTGAAGTCGCTTCTCCTCAGACTTATTTAATTCTAACCTCGTATTCTGTCGGCTTTTTTGTAATAATTACTGATGGAGAAAATGCAGTATCACAAACTTGATGCTAAAGTAGAATACCACAAACTTGTGACTTATGTCTTGTGCTATCCACAAGACTCCAAACTTACACTGAATACTACAACATATTACTTGAAGTATAAGTAGAACCTAAGTCTCTTGACATTTTCCTCAACTATTGTGACACACTAAGCACTACAACGTAACTCCTTCAAGTGATAGCAAATGTGCGCATTGAGCACCAACTTCTGCGTTTATAGATCACACATTGCTAGATTTGACAAGTTTTCATCAACACCGGTTATAAGCTCAAACAAGTTATCTTTAAAAGTCATCATCCAACCAACACCGACTTTTAAGATATGATAAGTACACGCACCTGTGAAATTCCACTTTAACTTCAAATAAATGATAACGAATCATCCCCGTAATCAATTCTTACGATTAAATCCCGAGACTAGCCTTTTGAACGGTTTTCGTGAATCTTTTATCCGGATCATTTTAAGCAATAAGTGATGTTTTGTTTTTGCGTTTTAGTCATAATAGTCCAGCCTATTTATATAAAATTTAAAGTCCAATCCATAAATTCCAGCCCATTTAGTCAACTCTGGTAGCAGCCCATCATTATTTTCATACTTTTGTTTATTAATTGTTAAACCCATTATGAAATCCAGCCCAACATTCAGTCTGCTTTACTCTTATAAGAGATCAACTATACACCCTTTAATAACACCATATTTTTCATTTGCCCTAACCCTAAAACACACATGTTATAACCAACGCCTCTTTCTTCTCTTTTGATAAACACATCACATATACTCACTACCCCATCCCCTCTTTTTTTGTTCCAACGCAACAATCAAACCAAGAGCATTATCTAAAACATATCAATAACCTCAGTTAGCTACACCATCTTTCTTTTATTGTATCTTGTTGCTCGAAAATAATAACCCTTGAAGAACAAAAGGTTTTGGCATCAAGATCTTTGTTAAGGGTCTCGGTAGGTATTTCATCTCTTGTCTTGCATTTTTGTTCAACGAAACAAAGAAAAGAGAGTAACAATATTGTTATATCTCTTTCTTTAATTTCGAATATTGAAGAAAGGGCTTTCGTCCTTCATAGATCAATGATGACAAATCTTTTTCGTTTTTGATCCTTTAGAGATCACATCTTCAATGTAAGACATGAAAAGAGAAAAGATCTGTGATCATCCTTGTTTCTTTTTCATTTTAGATTTTGTTGTTGTGATGGATATGAAATATTTTTGGAGTTGGAGGAGTATGAGATATTAGGATTAGATGGATTTGATTGTGGTTTGTTATATGTTGAGTGTTGTAGTTGTGATGGTGTTGGTTAAAACTTTCATTTTCGGAACATTGTTGACTCGGTTAGTACCGAGTTTACTCAAATGAGTTGACTCAGTGTCGAAAATGAATTTCCATAATCGAAACTGCAATTTCGGAACAGATTTCTAACTGTAGCAGTTTTTTTTCACCGAGTTTAACCAACCAAAAGTCAACATCGATTTTTTAATCCGAAAATGTTAACATACGGTTGTTTTTCTTTCCTTCATTTCATTCTCGACAAAAAGCAATTTTGGAACCATTTTCGGAAGCTATGAAACTCGAAATAAGCAGTTATAGTATCGACTTTGACTGTTGACCAAAAGTCAAAGTCGAACTTGCTTCCGAAAATACTCAATAATCAGTAACTTCCGAAATTACATTTGAAAATGCTCAATAATCAGTAGTTGATATCTAAAAAATATTTAACTAGTTGAAATTGGACAACTCTTATGATAAAACCATACGCAGCCAATCCCGAACTAGTCAAATATATCGGAAATGATATGCATAAACTACTATAACAAACTGGTGAACCGAATAAGCTACTGAAAAATGATGTAAAACAATCAGAATCTAAACCGAATAGGCTGAATAAGCTGATCTGAATAGAATAACCGAATCTGGACTGAATATGATCGAATAAGCTACGTAATAAGCTGAATCTGAATAAGCTAAAACATCGCAAATCGCCTTTGCGGCTCTGATACCACTTGTGAGGTTTCTCGTTTCACGATCTCGGGAGGTCGGGGAAGCTCAAAATAAGAATGTTGAAGGAGAGAGCTTTTCTTAATTTTCAAGTTTTATTAAAGAAAAATGAAAGGGAAATTAACAAATGTGGAGCTTCACCCCTCTAATGTGATAGAGAGGGTATTTATTATGTTAAAACACAAGGACACTTTGGACTAATTACATTTTTAGTCCTTGTGTTTATCTCAAATCATACATAATCAACCATGGAAGCTTGGAGAGAATAGTAGAGGATGGCAAGTATTCAAATTTCAAATATTATAAAATGGAGGGAAAAAGAAAATGTTTATTACAAGGCATCACCTTCTAATGATGATTAGAAGGGGTATTTATAGGAGAAGGAAAGAGGCTTCCCTTCTTTTATTTTTCACTTCTAGTCCCTATTCTTTAGCAATTATGCTATTTCTTACTTTTAGCATAATATACCTTATTACAAACTACTTTATTCTAAACAAAATAAAGACTAATGACTAAATATAATTCAACCACATAATCGACACTTTTTATGAACCTAACAATCTCCCCCTAAGGGTCGATTATTCTGGGCGTTCCCTTCATGGTCCAAGTGGTCTTCCATCCACATGTAACATTTCGCATTTTCAGGCCAAACATACGACTTAAATTATTCCAGTATTTATTGTTAAACTTGTACGTGTTTACTTTTGTTTGAATCGCGTAGTTAAACTCCGTTAAGTAATTAAATCAAGCCTTACATTCCTTATCCTTGTTCTTAAATGATATAAACAATAAAACCAACTTAATAAATAAACCTAACACAAAAACTTATAAATTCCCTTAACAGCTACCAGATTTTCGTGTACACCCTTTTCTTTTCCAAGTCAGTAATATTTAATAAAAGTTAAAGATATATAAAGTACAATCTTAATATAACTCTTATATCCATCGTGCAAAGCCCACATCCTTTCTTTGTATAAATCCTTAAAACCCACGATTATTATGGCTGTGTTTCTTTCCTTGCCTTATATGGATTAACATTAAAACGTGACTCAAGAATATGATACTATGCATGCAATGTTATTCAAGTATATAAAGCCTTGCCCAGCTCTTGTAAACTTAAAGAAGAAAAACACAGTCGAAATCAACTGTCGCGTCCTAAACATAATTCCCTCTTTGAATTTATTTCGCATTTTTTACGTACCTTCTTTTAACTCGGGGTGGATGACATTTAGTAAACGTCCAAGAAAAAACACCTATCGGTGTTATACCAAACCTTTGGATTCCCTGGAGAATTAGAACAACCGGTTTTTTTGGTGGACGAGAGAGTATTTCCTACCGTCGTAGACTCGCGTATAAACGCTCCCAAGGATGAGATGCCAGTGGAGGGCTCGTACTCCGTAGAGGACGTTGTAATATTGAACACACATCATACTCCTATAAAAAACAACCAGAACCCCTGTTGTGTTTAGTAGGATTGAACCGGAGATACTTCTTGGGGGACGATGTGTATCACACATTCCTCTATGACGATGACCGGGGTGGGTGTTATTAAACTTCTCTTTTTTATATGCGTAAAAACATACTAACTATTCCGTTTGAACGCAGATATGGATTTGTTCAATTTGATCAAAGCTCCTAACCCTACTAAGGTGAAGACTGGCACCCGTCCTCGTGCTGCTCATGAGGTGCCACTCTTAACTGCCACCGCGAGCCGTGTGATAGGTATGGAGGATCCGGTCATGGAAACCGAGTCTTCTGGGACACCGTCCGCTATAGAGAAGTCACCGCTAGATTTTGACAATGAAAACCCATCGCAACAAATTACTGAGAGTGACGTGTAACATTTCGCATTTTCAGGCCAAACATACGACTTAAATTATTCCAGTATTTATTGTTAAACTTGTACGTGTTTACTTTTGTTTGAATCGCGTAGTTAAACTCCGTTAAGTAATTAAATCAAGCCTTACATTCCTTATCCTTGTTCTTAAATGATACAAACAATAAAACCAACTTAATAAATAAACCTAACACAAAAACTTATAAATTCCCTTAACAGCTAACATATTTTCGTGTACACCCTTTTCTTTTCCAAGTCAGTAATATTCAATAAAAGATAAAAGATATATAAAGTACATTCTTAATATAACTCTTATATCCATTGTGCAAAGCCCACATCCTTTCTTTGTATAAATCCTTAAAACCCACGATTATTATGGCTGTGTTTCTTTCTTTTGCTTCCGCTTTCCCCACGCCAACCTACAATATTCACCTTTAATCTCATGTACCTTGACCATTTATAAATCCTAAAGATCCCTTGCCTTATATGGATTAACATTAAAACGTGACTCAAGAATAGGATACTATGCATGCAATGTTATTCAAGTATATAAAGCCTTGCCTAGCTCTTGCAAAGTCAAAAAAGAAAAACACAGTCAAAATCAACTGTCGCGTCCTAAACATAATTCCCTTTTTAAATTTGTTTCGCATTTTTTACGTGCCTTCTTTTAACTCGGGGTGGATGTCATTTAGTAAACGTCTAAGAAAAAACACCCCGCAGTGTTATACCAAACCCCTGGATTCCCTGGAGAATTGGAACAACTGGTTTTTTTGGGTGGACGAGAGAGTATTTCCTACCGTCGTAGACTCGCGTATAAACGCTCCCAAGGATGAGATGCCAGTGGAGGGATCGTACTCCGTAGAGGACGTTGCAATATTGAACACACAGCGTACTCCCATCCAAAAACAACCAGAACCCCTGTTGTGTTTAGTAGGATTGAGCCGGAGATACTTCTTGGGGGACGATGTGTATCACACATTCCTCTATGACGATGACCGGGGTGGGTGTTATTAAACTTCTATTTTTTTATATGCGTAAAAACATACTAACTATTCCGTTTGAACGCAGATATGGATTTGTTCAATTTGATCAAAGCTCCTAACCCTACTAAGATGAAGACTGGCACCCGTCCTCGTGCTGCTCATGAGGTGCCACTCTTAAATGCCACCACGAGCCGTGTGATAGGTATGGAGGATCCGGCCACGGAAACCGAGTCTTCTGGGACACTGTCCGCTATATAGAAGTCACCGCTAGATTTTGACAAAGAAATCCCATCGCAACAAATTATTAAGAGTGACATGTAACATTTTGCATTTTCAGGCCAAACATACGACTTAAATTATTCCAGTATTTATTGTTAAACTTGTACGTGTTTACTTTTGTTTGAATCGCGTAGTTAAACTCCGTTAAGTAATTAAATCAAGCCTTACATTCCTTATCCTTGTTCTTAAATGATACAAACAATAAAACTAACTTAATAAATAAACCTAACACAAAAACTTATAAATTCCCCTAACAGCTAACAGATTTTAGTGCACACCCTTTTCTTTTCCAAGTCAGTAATATTCAATAAAAGATAAAAGATCTACAAAGTACATTCTTAATATAACTCTTATATCCATTGTGCAAAGCCCACATCCTTTCTTTGTATAAATCCTTAAAACCTATG
>BQNB010103703.1:20000-23978 GCA_026074375.1 Tanacetum coccineum | reverse complement strand
GCAGTTTTTGTCTGTTTTTGGTCATTTAAGCTCGTTTTTAGAGGTAAAAGATATGTGTAATTAAGCACATATCATGGTGACCAAACCTTAAAAAGAAACAGCAGACGACAAAACCCTAAAAAAAAGGATTGAAGGGAGATCAAGATAAAAAAGGATTGAAAAGAAAAACAGATCAGGGTTTCAAAACCGATATATAATTTGAGCCTAAATCTTGAACCTATCAGTTAATATATAATCGCAGATTACGCATGATATATGTTATAAATTTATAATGAAATCATAAAGCGGAAGTCACGAACTATTAATTCATGAGCCTCACGTCAGGCCTTAGAAATCTGCTATGTAGTACATTAGAATATGTTAAGAAATCTTAAACTAAATCACCATCAATGATGAATCTGATGCTAGTTAAAACATGTAATGTTTCATGAAACTTAACTTATAAGGTAACATTAGTATGCATGATTTAATGTGTTTAATGGCTAAACTAGAACTAAGAAATATTAAAATGATTCATGGAAGTATTATTGTAGCACGAGAAGAAGAAACCTGCATGCATGGATCTGCCCTTATGTAACTAGATAAAAAATTAATGTAGGACTTAAACATGATAAGTTGTTGGTCATTATCAGACGAAAACGTAAGAAATCGAACGAAAACGTAAGAAATCAGAGGAAAACGTAAAAAAACAAAGAAAAACGTAAAAAACAGACGAAAACGTGCAGAAACGGATGAAAAAGTATGAAAACATTCTAAAAACGTATAAACATAAAAAATGTTAAGATTGGGTTATATCACTCTTTAAGAAGTTGTAAGTAATTAGGGTATTGGCCTTTTGGCCCATTCTAATGACTCATTTGACCCATTCTTGAGACCATTTGATCCATCCTTGATTTCACACAAAGAATGAGGTGACCCATTTAGGCCCATCACTCTAATTTCACTCCACCCAATTGAGGTGACCCATTTAACTTTTTTTTGTTTGAATGGTTGAAATTGCTACCTCTAATAATTACACATATTCAAATCACGTAATCACTCCTTAGTTAAAATCAAAGTTGCAAAAATCAAGAATCGGGCGGTCGCACCTCTTATAGCTTGTAATCGTTCTAGACGAGATTAATCGGATTAGCATATCCAACAAGTTTTGGGTATTTCCTGTGTATTTTCGGCAAGCTTTTCCTAAAAAAATGAGTATCCAACAAGTTTTGGGTGTGTTTCCTGCGTATTTTCGGCTAAGGCTTTTCCTCTATGTAAAAAAAAAAAAGTAATAAAAAAAAAAGAAAAAAAAAAAAAAACAAATTGTGATTGATATAAACAACGATATAAGTGAGATGCGAAACAATATATAGCCGGGTTTTTGGTTTATTCTTGTCGGCAAAAATTTGCACGGATTCGGCAGAAGTTTGACACTTAGTTGAGCTGTTTGACATTCGTTGACTGCCATTGACCGCAATTGACCACAGTTGACTGATTTATTTGATCAATTTACATAAATAAAAAAGATTGATGGCCGATTAATGTGATTAATCGGCCAACAATGCCTTTTTTCAACACTAGTCAAATACATAACATTTATCATAGATAATCATATGAGTCACGATTATAAAATACCATGAAATCCTATCATGGTAATAATCATGCTTATTAAATTAGTATAAGTATTTACCTTCATTCATAGCTAAACAGCCAAGCATCAATCTTTTTCATATCCGTCACATTATGTGAGGTATAATTAGCAATGGGGTTAAAATCAAGTTTGAAAAGTGTTCCGTTTTAATCACTCAAAGTTTTAGTAGTGTTCTATTATTATGTAATTGTTATGTTTGAGTGTACATTAAGTTGGTTGGGGTTAGTGAAATGCAGGGGGTGGGTATTTATTGTTAATGTACAACAAAATAATGCACATATAAATACTTTAAAAATAGTTTTTTTGAACAATTACACAATAATGGAACAATATTAAAACTTGAATGGTTTTTGTGATTAGTTTAAAGTTTGAGTGACTTAATTAGAACAGTTATCAAACTTCGTTACTATTTGGCAACATTTTCCCTTAATATATACACTCTTCGCCAACTCGAAGAAGTTTTCTAATCACATTACTGTATGGTATAATGAATTTTATAATGCTTTCGATATCTTATAATTTAGTTGGTGTGTAATTAATTATCAAATAATTAAAGTTGTGGTCCAACCATGAAAGTTTTTAAGTATGGAATCTTAATCATAGCTTATTACTCTCTCCGTCCACAGTTTAAGAAAAGCATCATCATTACCTTTCTCTCTCTTACTTTTTACACAATGACAGTTTTACCCTTAACCAATTAATTTATAATTTTTTTAAAGTTTGTAATTATTACCTCAAGTGAAGATGATATGGTAAACTTAATCTAACTTTTCTATCTATTTTTAGAAGTGGACAATTAATTTGAGACAACCCAAAAAGGAAATGTAAACAATAATTTTGAGACGGAGGGAATATCTTATTAGCACATTTTATTCATAAAAGATGTTAAACATGTTAATATTGGTTCCTTGAGTTATCAACAAAGCAAAAGAAAGTATAATTCTGAGCTGTTTTATATCTCTTATGTCATGAAAAGTTCTTAGATCACTACATATATATGTCGTGGATGGATGCGTCGTTATTATTTAAAAGATTTGAAAGAGTAGCTACATGTGATAATTGCCGGTAAAAAGGGTTTGTAAGTATATGTATATTAGTACAAAACAATATGTGGAGTAATTTTTTAATACACGTATTATAACGCACTACAACATTAGCCACATTCCCCGGTTATTTTTTGTTACTTTTGCCAGGGACATGTCCCTCGGGAAAACATTCTCCAGCGACAAACACTGACAGGGAACGTGCGACCGGGATTGATTCCCCAGGGACGTTTTCAAATTTTCCCCAGCGACAAGTGTGACCCACACCATTTTTCGTTCAACGATAAGCGTGGTTTGGTAAATCTTTCCCCAGCGACATGTCCATGGGGAAAAGTTTTGCCACTAAACTAATTAATTAATTTTTTAACTAATTAATTAACCATAATCTAGTCAACAAAGTCAACAATTTTTCTCCAGCGACATGTCCTTGGGGAAAAGATTAACCCCAGGTTGACTTTGTTGACCTATGTCCCTGGCAAACCATAAAAACCTGCACAGCAACCTGCAATGCAGCCATTTTTCAGATTATTTCCGAAAATTTTTCTAAAAAAAATCTACCAAAACCAAAACATGTCACAACAACAACAAAACATGCTATACACGACCTAAAGACCTCTACCTAAACCAATCAATACGTGAACCTGTACACAACCACAAAACATGCTACCACAAAACATGCTAAACACAATTTTCCCACAACTAAGCATCGAGGATAAATAAAATATCTAATATTCGTAAATAAACATGTATTACGTAGTTATTCAACAACGCAAAACTCAATAGTTTACTTACATCACAGCCAAATTGTTTACACCTTGCAACTAAAATGTCTAATAACAACTGGAATATACTAGCCGCTAGGTTTAGAGTCACGATGTGTGTGATGTGATGGGACTCACAAATGACCTCTTATCCTCCATCGTTTATTAAGATCGCTCAAGATACTATTCCTTCTCGTGTAACTTCTCTTACAACCTTTGCACCTGCAAATAGTATAAACAAATATGAGTATTAAAGAGACACACTTAGGGTGCGTTTGGTATGCTTAAAGGAATGGTATAGATTTGAGAATAGAATGCAATGAAAGAGGTATAAGTGTATCAAAAGTGTTGTTTGTTTTATAGAAGTCAAGGTTTGACAAAAAACAAATCTAAATTTCAAAATACTAAATCAATAGGTTACTGTGCAACATAAATAATACAAAATCAGTGTGTGTTGTAACGTTTGAACATCATCAACAAAGAAGCAGTACAAGGCATTTCATATAAATTCCTATTGTCACCATTTTTTGTTGTAAATAAGAAA
>BQNB010103703.1:0-2500 GCA_026074375.1 Tanacetum coccineum | reverse complement strand
AGTCTGGACCAAGCAGGGCAAGCTCTAGGGACCACTTTCACGATAAGGGGCACCACCGCAGTAGAGACCGTCCTTCCAGCAGGAATCATCCGAGAGTAAGAGACCGCCTCCGAGGCGCCGAAGAATCATATGGCGATACTCACTCCTCCCATGGGACAAGAACTAAGTATAGAGATCGCTCATATGATGAAGACAGCTCCCGCAGCATGAAGAAAATGAGGGTAAGTGAGTCCCCGTCATCTCGCATATCAGTAAGCAGTACCAGTAATAGGACACACCAGAAATCAAGGGCAAGGAGGCACGGGTCTACGGATGAAGAAGACCTGGCTGTACCCTGGACTTGCGAGGATGTTGACCCGTTCACACCCCGAATCCGCAACTTCAAAAGTTCGCGGAAGAGATGAATGCCCAACAATGTGAAAACTTATGACGGAACCGGAGATCCGGAAGACCATTTGAAAATCTTCCAAGCCGCGGCACAAGTGGAACGTTGGGCAATGCCTACGTGGTGTCACATGTTCAACTCTACCCTAATAGGGGCCGCGAGAGTCTGGTTCGATGAGTTACCTCCAGAGAGCATAGATGGGTACAATGACCTCAAAGCGGCTTTCCTAGCGTACTTCATGCAGCAAAAGAAATACGTGAAAGATCCAGTAGAAATTCACAACATCAAGCAAAGGGATGGGGAGACCATTGAAGAATTCATGAAGCGTTTCAAAATTGAAACAGGACGGATGAAGGGAGCCCCTAAGTGCATGTGAATCTCCGAATTCATGCATGGAGTCAATAACCCTGAATTGACAAAACGCCTCAACGAACACGTCCCAAAAACTGTGGAAGAAATGATGACAGCCACTGCGGCTTTCATAAGGGGAGAAACCGTTGCCGCTTCCAAAAAGAAAGCTCACACGCCTTGGAAGTCACAGGACCAGTCCAAACGGCATACCTCTGAGCGGAGATCTGACTTCTGAAACCAGCCAAAGGATGGACGGGGGTCCAACAAGTTTACTCCCCTAACCAGAACGCCCAAAGAAATTTTTGCGGCTGAGTCAGGAAAGTTCAAACTGCCACCGCCCATGGTGACCCCGGTAGAAAAAAGAAGCAGCAACAAGTTCTGTGAGTTCCACAATGATAAAGGGCACAACACTGATGAATGCGTACAGCTAAAAAAGCAGATTGAAGAGTTGGTAAGAGCGGGCAAGCTCTCGCACTTCATTAAAGAAATCAGGCAAGATAAAGATCAACAAAAGACCAGAAAAAAGGATGCTCCAGTCAAAGACAAAGCCGCGACCATCTATATGATACAGCCGTGGCAGAGAGTGACGCGACAAAAGGTGACACAGAGCTTCGATCGTGCCAAAGAGATTACGTTCCCACCATTGGCCGCCAGTGAAGGAACAGAAGGTCCGCTCGTTATAGAAGCGGAAATTGGTGGACATACGGTTCACCGCATGTACGTAGACGGAGGCTCCTCGATGGAGGTACTTTTTGAACACTGCTTCAACCGGCTCCGGCCAGAAATCAAGAGCCAAATGGTCCCGGCGACTACATCACTAACAGGTTTTAGTGGGGAAACTATATGGCCGCTTGGACAGTTAAGGCTCTTGGTAAGTATAGGAGACGCAGAGCACTCTACAAAAGCATGGATGAATTTTATGATAGTGAGGTCACCGTCACCATACAACGGTATCATTGGAAGGCCTGGGATAAGAGAAATCCAAGCAATACTATCCACCACCCACGGAATGATCAAGTTCCCGGTAGATGGCGAAATAGTGACTATCCGTAGTACTATCCTGATGCCAACTGAGTGTGCCGCCATAACAACAACACCCAAAGACTCTGTAAAAAAGGCCGAAGCAGGTCAAGAAATTTTTAAAGCGGCCATACATCCTGACTTTCCGGACCAAGAGATTACTATTGGAGGAGCGTTATCAACTAAAGGACGGGCGGAACTATGCGCGCTCCTAAAATGGAACTTGGATATATTTGCATGCCAGCCATCCGACATGACGGGAGTGCCCCGGTCAATAGCCGAACACCGACTCAACATCCGGGAAGGATATCTGCCTGTCTGGCAAAAAAAGAGGGGCCAGGCCCCGGAACGTGCCAAGGCCATCGAAGCAGAGGTACAAAAATTAGTGGAGGCAGGAATTATGCGTGAAGTCTACTACCACGATTGGCTATCCAACTCGGTCATGGTAAAGAAGCATGATGGCAGTTGGAGAATGTGCGTTGATTTTACGAATTTAAACAAGGCATGTCCGCAGGATTGTTATCCACTCCCAGAGATTGATTGGAAGGTTGAGTCCCTGTGCGGCTACCCTTTTAAGTGCTTCTTGGATGCGTACAATGGCTATCATCAAATACATATGGTGGAATCGAATGTAGAGAAGACGGCTTTTCACACCCCTCAGGGGGTATATTGCTACACCAAAATGCCATTCGGCCTCAAGAATGCAGGGGCCACTTACCAACGGCTAGTGGATAAGGCATTTGA
>BQNB010103702.1:3559-23978 GCA_026074375.1 Tanacetum coccineum | reverse complement strand
GGTTATTAGCTTTGCAGGCATGGTGTAATTCTGCTTTTTTGATTGCTTGCTTATTTAAGCCCTTGATGTTGTTGTTATGTGTTTCATCTCTACTTATATTTATTGGGTATGTTCGTGCTTTTACACGAAAGCTGCATGGATGCAGGCGTTTCAGGCTAAGCGTAGTCGTTTGATGATATGTGGTGTAAGAAACTATCGTTAGTGTGCCTCTGCTTTACTCACCTTATCACTTATATTTTCATGGTTATAGGTAATTTTATAGCTAGAAGAAAAGGTTAATTTATTTTAGGCAAAAAATTATGTTATTTAGAGTTTCTTGATTGAGTCGGTTAAACCATAAATTGTTTTACGTGTTTTGGTTGGAACTGAATTACTAAGTTAAGCGTGGAAATTTTTAAACGTTTTTGCTCAAAATAACAGGCAGGACAGTTGATTATTCTTGTATCATTGTAGTAAACGAATTTTGGAAATAGAATTTTTCTTACTGTATTTTTTCTACCTGTGTATCATACTTATCTTCATAGTCTCATAGAGTCTTCGAGTTTCTTGCCGGCTGTTACAACTAGAACGATATGTATGATGTAGGGGTGGAAAAAGCACGATTGACCAAGGTTGTATTATCTGCGTTTTATGCATCAAATCTGTGCAGTGAGATAATTAAGTATATAATTGTTTGTTGATTTAGTTGGTTATGCCTGAAATAGTTTTGAAGATTTTGGTTGAAACTGAGTTGATGAGTTAAGCGTGAAATTTTTAAACGATTTTACTCAAAATGTGTCACACCCTGCTAAGAGTGGAAACACGGGGCACGACGTTTTGATTACATTACACAAGATACAAGATATACCATGATTCGTTACAAGATGTTTAATTTACATTGTTACATTTAATACGGTCTTGAAAGTAAGTTACGCATGTCTCTAGGAAAACATCTTAGCCAATAATAAAACTTGAACTCCATTTACCTTCTATTCAGATGCTGATCAAACCTGAAAATCATACTCTAAAAGGGTCAACATAAAGTTGGTGAGCTCGTAGGTTTAGGAGTAAACCCAGTTGATGTGCCAGAATTTTAGTAGTGGACAATTGTGCAATATGAAAACAGTATACATGCAATAGTATATAGAATTCTGACATAAAATCACATGATATCATAGCATTCAACCTAATTAACAATCTATAATGTTTCACGTACATATTGTTCTCCGAACCTATCACCTACCAACTAGAACTAACCCTAGGTCGGCAAAGTTGTCCTTGCGTAGTGGTTCACATAGAACTCATGCACAAAATGATTTGTTTCGCAGAACTTGTTCCAATAGTTCTCATATCATTTACATAGCATTCATAGAAACATAGCATTGTCCAAAAGAAATAGAAGTTTTGCATAGATGAAAAGCATTAAAAAGCATTTGAGTATCATTTTCCCCTAACGGAAAACTGTTTAAAAAGTAGGGCTACGAGAACTCACCTCAGATAAGATAATAGTAGCTAAAATAGATGGTCTCTGAATAGTGCACAACGGTACCTGACAACGACCTATTAATGAGTTTTACATTAGTAATATGTCTTATGACAATAACCTATCGTACAAGCGTTTGCGTTTAAGTTCATAAAAGTGTTTGTGTAATTGTTATAAATGATTTCATTAAGAAATTGACTTGATGAACTTGGGTCAAAGTGCGGTATAGATATCTCTTGAGAGTTGATTTGGTGTGTCATGATTGGATAGGATGTTAAGAACTTAGAAGCAAATCCGGTGAGGATTTGTCAAGGAAGGAATGACGATATCAAAGATGTGAGATTTATTAAATAAATACGGAGACGCACACAAAATGAACGTTAAGTAATCGAGGATGGAGGAAGTAAGAACTTAGAAAAATAAGAACCATAGAACTAAGAACTAAACGAATGAGAACTTAGAAATGAGAATAAAAGAGATTTCATTCAACATCTATAAAAGAAAGTAAAATAAAAGAAATCAGACATGTTTTCGCAATTTAAATCCCATTATCCCAAGTTAGTTTGATAGAACATACTCGATATAGGTGCTAATAATGTTTTAGATACATAAGCTAGACGTTAGGAGTTTTTCATAAAAATCATGTTTTTCGTCCTTTAGTCGGCCGTTAAAATAATAATATTTTATTATTTTGTTTTCTTGTCGAGAATTTAGAAATTAGTTTGTGTCATGGGTATAAATATGATTTCAGTTTATTGGTCAAATTTTAGTACCATCGTTTACCAAGTAATAATTAGTATTTGGTAATTAGGGGTTTTGTCCTTTTATCGAACTTTATGAAAACATGAAGTTTCAAGCTATTTTCTAAGTGTAAGCTATTTTACAAAATTTTGGCATGACCCGTTTGTTTGTGAAAGTTTTCCAAGGTTTTCAAACCTTAATTTCAACACTTTTCTCAATTTAATAACTTTCTGGCAAAATACCAAAATCTAGGTTTACGTGTCGTTTTACCCAAATTACACTTCGAATGACTATTTTGACCATTCTAAACTTATATAAGTATAAATTGATTAAAAATCCATTTTAGACACGTATGTTTGTTAGTGTTCACTCATTGGGCCTTATGGTCCATTAGAAAATTATATATATATATATATATATATATATATATATATATTCCAAGTTCTAGCCTACTTAGACGTTGGGCCTAATGGTCCATTAAGATTTTCATAATTAGCTCTATAGGAGAAAAAGTAAAAGTATTTAAATCCTTATCGGGCTTTTCGGCCTAATCAGCCTACGAGTGTATTTTATAACGCAATAAGTTTGAAAATAGCCCAATAAGCTTTAGGAATAAGCAATAAGCCTTTAATTTGCCAAAATAAGTTTAGAAAATAAAGCGTGAAATATGATATGTTGCGGTCAATAAGACAAATAAGCCGTAGCTTATTCTCTTATTGGGTTGTGGCCTCAATAAGCCCAAAATAAGTCATAAGCTCGTATAGTAAAATAAGCTCGAAGGTCGAATAAGTTTTCTGAAATAAGCAACAATAAGCTAAGAATTAAGCCAACTAAGCATGACAGGTCCAATAAACCCAAGATAAGCCACGGCTTATCTTGGCTTATTGAGCCGCGAGGCTTGTTTGGCCTAAAACCGCCAATAAGCCCTTGAATAAGCTAGTAAGCCCTTAAACAAGTGTATGATAAGCTAATAAGCTCTAATGAGTTAAAAATAAGCCGAACAAAATGATAGTGGGCCAAGCCCATGGCTCCTTTTATTTCCCTTGTTGGGTCGTGACCACACAAAAGCCCAAAAACACAAATAAGCTCTAACGAGTGGGATAATAAGCCCTATACAAAAATACAATAAGCTAATAAGCTTAGTTAATACAGAAATAAGCCGGATAAGTCATGGGCCAAGCCCATGACTCTTTTCTTTGTTTTTCATCGGGACGAGACACGAAACAAGCCAAAGAGCTAAAATAAGCCCTAAATGAGCTTATTTTTAAGATAGTTTTCGAATAAGCAAGAATAAGCACTTGACCCAAGATATCATTTTACCATTACAACAAAAATATTTAGATGACCATTCTTTTGTTCCCCTTTTTGGCCACGTCGAGACCAAACGCACCCTTTTAAACATTTGTTAACTTTTAAGTTTCGATTTTTAGAATGATCAACTTGTACAACTAGTATTAGAACACCATAACAATCATGAAAGGACAAGAATTTAAGGTTTTAGAAGACTTACCAAAGAGGGTTTTCAAAATGAAGATTTAAGCTTGAACGTACAACCCAAACATTGTTCCCGTTTACCCACGACTATTAAACCTTGACCCTTAAGCGTTCTTGATCCCGTGTCTTTGACAATCTTGAAAATAAATGATGTGTGTGTGTGTGTGTGTGTTTGTTTGTCCGAATAGGAGAGAAGAGGAGGAAGAGTTTTTTTTATTGTTTTGAGGTTTGTGGTGAAAATGAGAATGTATGTGTGAGATTTTGAAATATAAGGACAAAAGACTAGATTATGCTTCCAACAATGTGGGAATGTTGTCCCCCTTTGTGTGTGACCGATTGCAAAACAAAATCAAATACAACATATTTAAATATCCATTAACAAAATCTCCCTCCAAATCCCCCTCCCTAAACAACACAAAACATATCCCATACCCCAAATATTAAAAAACACAAATAACCACCACCACAACTAAATAATAACCCAATCAAAACTCATACTATCCAAATTAAAAAACCCTAAAAATAACCACACCTCTCCCCCTTCCCCAAATATAAACATTAACTAAAATCAACACACCCTAAACCACACAAACACCATCTAACCATCCAAAACTACAACAAAAACCCCCCAATATATTTACTCTAATAAAATTCTAAAACTTCCATATTCCCAACAACCTACTATAACTCAAATATACCCATAAACTACCTACCTACCAAATACCACTACTCAAAACAACTCTCCAATAAATGAATTCACCACCTTAAACCTACATAAAAACCTACCATCCCCCTAACCCACCCTAACTTACATATAATAAAAACTCCAAATCATCCAACTATTACATAATACAATAAAAATTCAACTCATTACATTCAAAACTTAATACCAACATATTTATTTCCACCAACATATTATACAAATACTAACCTTCAAAATTCCAATCCAAAATACCCTACAAAAACCTTAAAACACAATCAACACTAACACCAACCCCACCATCTAATAAATTATAAAACCCAACTCCTCCAATCATCATATTTTACTCCCCCTCTATAAAACTTCCTCACTACATAGTTATAAAATCAAAAATAAGAAAAATGAGTCCAAACCTTGAATCATGTGTTGATATGATATAACATCAAAAACCTTGTGTAAAAGTGTGATAACTATAGACACAAACACCTCCCTACAGTGCGATACATCCCAAAGTTCCTCTATAAGATCTCTAACTTCGTCTCAAGATCGTCTTCTCTCCACTGTCACGTGACATATAACTGTGTCTAAGCTACGACCTCGTATCGTGTGTGCACACCTCTGATCTCTATACCTCATGTAATTCTATAGACACATTGTTTTATAGATATTCCACCTCCATCCCACTTCCCTCCTCCCCAAAAATAAACTAACACCTCCACCTCCACCCTTATAAAAACAACACATCACAACACCTAATACTCTACCAATCATACTAAACAATCAACTCACACCCACTTTTACAACATACAAAGACATATCCCTGAGTATATACCTATACAACCCTCTACAACCACACCATAGAGTGTATCCCTCTCTTACCATCAATAGCCACACTTCTCACACTCTAGTGACCTCTTCAGACCATTAAACACTGTTGTACTGACTCATATTACTGTAAGATTCTGTATGTGCACATCCTGATAGAGAAAACACAAATATCCTAGCAACTTCACTATCTAAGAGAGTGTTTAGTGATATAACGCGCTCAGATCCTCACACCACAAACTTACATCTTAATTGCAACCTGTCAAGTGCTGCGTCTCCATTGTGTCCTAGCTCCCTGCCTCTCTCGCCCCATTGTGTTCACCCCCTAAATTAATGAGACTTCTACCTCAACAGATAATAATAAAGATTATCACCTAACCGCGTCTCCTATATTCTGTGGTAAGACAACTCACTCTCTCATCTTGTATACTATCGAGCCCACCTATAGAATAACATCTCCTCAGTAAAACTTGACATTTATATTTTGTCAATGTGAACATGTCACATAGATCAACATCTCAACCTGACCCTCAAACTAACCCACCCATAACCATTGTCATACCGTATCATCTCTGATGTGATACACTCATTGTAGCCTGATGCCACTACTCCATAGATCATGCTTACATCGCAAACCATCCCAGCAGAATACAAGATTGCACTCTCGTACACCTCAATATACATCTGACTCTATCGACTAAACCCATTGTATGAATATAAGACGTTAATCACACTCCACAGTTCTAACTCATCTGTGTTTACCTATCACTATATATGTCTCTAGACAGATGAAAATACAAATACCTGTACAATATGACTAACTCTAACCACCACTTAACCGCTACCTCTCTAAATAATAATCCTCAACATTAAGTGAGACTCTTCAGTCATGACGCTATCTTTCATATCCTATAAATAAGTAACACCTTACCGTGATAAGGTCTTCGTACATAGTTCATTGAGTGACTGCAAAAAGTGATCACACAGCAATCCAGTGTAACTTACTGACATCTGCATTGTCTACCTAAACTATGTGAACCTGCATGTACGAGACTCAGTATATAACCATTACTCTACAAATAATTGAATTTTTGGTCCTATGAAAATATATATATCAACAAGTATCAGATCCGTTAATGTGTGTGTATCAAGCCTTCACTTCACTAAGTAGACCCACTCCTCCTCTAATAGATAGTCATGATCCTCTCGTCCACGTATATATCTCTCTAATCAGAGAGTGCTGAACTAAGATATAAACTATAACACATTGTGTGTGTGTGTTACCCACCAATCAGAATACTATTGTGCATTTACTATAGAATAGTTCATGAGCAGATACAGGTCCTTATATTCTAGACTATGTACATATGTATACAGTCTCATTGAACAAATTCAAGCACTCTGTTCTTTAAAAAAACTTAACTGTCTGTACCTATCTTACTAAAATGATCCTGACTATGATCAATATAATTCCATCTGTATTTTGTACCTCCGTACATTCACATCATTCATGTTTGTGACCTAATAGTCCCACCTCTGAAACTGAACATGTCTTTGAACAACTCCCATACTATAGAAGATAGATCACTCTATTTGGAGTCACTCTGATGAAGTCAGAAAGACGGCGACGTAGTACCCTCCTCTCCTCTAACCACTATCATATGAAGATATGTGATCATAATACTGACCATATCACCTATTTCAAGTAAGATAGAGAGAAGTATGTAATATACACATGCTCTCTAATGTTCTTTTAATAGATCCCTTCGTGTCTGTCCCAACGAGAAGTGAGTTCCTGTAAGTGAAGATTCTGGAGTTTAATGTCCTTAAGTGTAGCCTTGAACATCTACTGCCACCTATGTGATTTCTCGTAATTACTGTGTGAACTCAACAAATGTCTTCTCTTGTCTGTTGTACTCTCAAGTGCCAATAAGTGCTCTAGATGAACTCCTTTAATGCCATGATCCGCGCCCTCAATAATGTAGTATTCCACTAACAAAAAAACTAAAAAATAAACACACATAGTACTCTCCACAAAAAGACAAATAAAAAACGTTGACGCAGTAACACATTTGTAGAGAATATTATAACTCCTAAGAGTTGCGCTGAGTGTGTCATTCGATGTGATTTGATATTGTAAGAGTATAGGTGTCGTGCTCTATGACCGGGCCTATCTTTAGTGTATCAATAAGCGATCGTATATGTCTTCCGTCGCGCCAAGGCTTGGCGCCAACGTTTGGCACCACCACTCTCTCCGCTCTAAGTTTGCAGCCATGCCGGTATTATCCATTTTTTGGGTTTCTCCAGAGATGAAAACAAAGGCCGAGTGTCATATTATAATGGCGGTTTATAATGGTTTGTGCAGTGCTTTGTGAGCATCTTGACATAAAACATTGCTGCTTAAAGGTCACCCGACATGTTAGAAGCTACACTTACAATAAAGGTAAACTATAATTATTGTGACTGTTTATAACATGCGTTTCTATGATGTGTGACAGTTTTGTATAAAGGTGTTTTGAGTTAATAATTTTATGATCGACAAAACTTTTTGTTTTGTTTTGCAGTGACGATATTTTTGATTCGTTGTTCGCATTATTTTGAATTCGTTGTTCTTGCATGAACGGATCTGGCATAACGTTCAGGATCTGATGGGTGATGATGTTTATGATGATGGCAACGATCACGGCAATTGTGATTTAACACGGATTAAAATACCTTTGTTAAAAAGATAACGGGTTTCGGTAACAGATTAAAAGAAGCGCATAGAGGTGGTGATAATGCTACGTGTATTTTGAATCGAAGGACGGTGGACTGTTTTCAGTGAGGTTGTAACTTGATCCGAAACACGTTGTCTTTTTTATGAGGGTATTTTTGATAAATCACAGTCACCATGATCATCATCGTTATCAGCATCATCATCACATCTATCTGAATGGTTTCTTGAAGCTTGTATTTTTAGAGTGCTTACTGCTTTCAGTGATGATATGTTTGCAACCAACAAGGGATCATCTAGTAACGACCGTTTTACCAGCATGTGTGTAGTGTGGTACTTTGTCGAGTTGTAAAGTCTGTAATTAGTAACCTTTGGCAATGTACCTTCTTGATTATCTTTCACGTCTTTAGTCTGTTTTACAACTTAATGTGTTACTTGTTTCTTGGGTGTCGTGAACCACAAGAATTTGTCAAGTGTTTCGCTTTTGGTTATTTTACGAGTTCTGTTTTTTGTTTCTTTTTCTTTTGCCTTAGTCTGTTGTCATTTCTTTATGTTCTTTGTAAATCTTTTCAAGACGGTTTTTCATTGAACCTGATAAAATTATATAAATTTAAATGTTGTTAGACTTTGTACATCTTTTCAAATGGTCTTTCATTAAACACAGTCAAACTTATATAAATTTAACTATCATTAAATTGTTTATTAAAATGGTTAAAGTGCATCCTAAACCAGAGTACTTATTCTAAGTTCTTTGTAAATCTTTTCAAGACGTTGGATTGTTTAATCTTTCAGGTTTTAGGAAATTTATATAAAAAGAAATTAGCGAATATTGTTTGGAACACATGCTCTTTTTTATCGTACACAGATGTTACATATTACCTTTAGAGAGCTAGGTACCGTGGTGCCATACTTCTGGTGCCATAGCCAAAAAGTGTTGTCACGTCAGCAAAAACCCCTATGACACCATAATTCATTTGGCACCACATTTTGTGCCATATCCCTTGGCATCAGAAAATGTGGTGCCGTTGGCCTAATTTTTTTTTCAATTACATAAAATAAGACATATACAATATAACTAAAATAAACTTCATTAAAATAAAAACACATTACATTAAATAAAATAAAAATGTTACATAGAAATATAAAAAAAATACGAAATAAGACATTAAAATTAGAAAAACATAAAGTTAACGATAGCTGCGTTGATTAGTTTTGTGGCTGATATAACGCCCAGACTCGTGCTTTTTGGGCGTTGATGATAGCCGCATCGATCGGATCCATCCCCCTTGTGTCGATTTGTAGCACTCGCATGTCCTCAAAAATCTTTTGAGAATTGTATAAATGAATTCTCGAGTTTGCCTCTCGCTTGATAACCTCTATTTTTACCTTGCGGTCTAACTCGTATTGTTGTTGCATCATTTCTTGAAACATTGTCGGGTTTGAACCGGAACTAGCGGTCGAGTTTGACGAACGTTGACTCTTAGCAATTCGTTGTACCCCGGGTGGCCGAGGCAACACGTCTTCTCCAAAATGCTCGGGTTCCTCGTCGGTAACCCGAAGACGATTTCTTCTTGCCAATGTCGATTCAGAATTTTTCCACTTATGCCTGTCTTTCAAAAATAGCCAAGCACTCTTGTGCTTAAGTTCCGAACCCGCGTGTGTTTTAAACAATATTTGTACCCTCGTCAACCAATCTTCATCGTTCTCCCCACTCATAACAAGCGTTTCTTGCACTAACGAATTAAACTTTTGAACATCTCGATTCATTGGAATCCACTTTCATGTCAACATGTTCTTGGTACGAGACGTGTAGTTGTTTTTCTTAGCTTGCTCATTGTATACCTCGAGAATTTTATACCAAAACGTATCATTTTTTGTATCCGAACCCGTTTTGGATCCTCGAATATTTAAATGAAATATTCCGCCAAAAGCAACTCCTCGCCTTGGGTACACAAATGTGGAGTTCGGGTCCGTTTGGCTTGCGGTTCTTTGTTTTTCTTCGCCTTTTGCTTCAAACAGGTGCCTTTTGTTTTTTTCGACGTCGGGGTCGGGACCGCCTCGTCTTCTTCTTCTTCTTCGTCTTCATCGTGTATGCGGAAGGATTGTTGGTCGGATTGTGATTAGGAAGCAGTGGGTTGGTTTGGTTGTTGTTGTTGAGAAAATTGATTATATTGCATTTGCATTTTCCATTTGTTAAATAGCATTTGTTCGTCGGGATTAGCAAATGGGTTTTGAAAGTTGGGATAGTAAGCCATTTGGTTGTATGAAAGTTGAGTGGAGGAGCCCGGATTGTTGGTCGGATTCAAAAACGAGCCCGGAATTTGGTTGTTTGGGTCGTTTAGCATACCGAAAATCCAATTTGGGTTGAGATTCATTTTGTTGGAGAGAAAAATGAGAGATTCAGAAAATAGTATGTTATAAAATATATTGGAAGTGTGTGTGAAGTATGAAATAATAAGGGGGTATTTATAGGATTTTTAAGGGGTAAAAATAGAATTTTTTAGGGTATTTTTTTCAAAATCACGCTCCCCTACCGTTATATAAACGGTCGAATTAAAAAAAAATACTTACCGCGTGGGCTGATATTTACCAGCCGAGCATGTATGGCACGAGAGGTGGTGTGGTGAGCCAAAGGAAAGGGTTGGTTGGTACCATGGCGCCAGACTTACCAGTCATGGTCCCGAGCCCTCTTAATCAAAATTGTTATTTACAAAATTATATGAATACTTTAAATAATTGTTAAATGGTAAAACTTTTTTTGTTTTTGCAAAATTCAAAACAGTAAATACATTTTAAGTAGTAACAAATAACTTATATGAATACATTAAATAATTGTTAAATGGTAAAACTTTTTTGTTTTTACAAAATTCAAAACAGTAAATACATTTTAGGTAGTAACAAATAACTTAAGTAAAAAATGGTTTCGATTTAAGTGAAATTTGAAAACCCATTTTTTCAACTCTACTCGCAACTAAGGGTGTGAATTGGGTCGGGTCGGTCGGGTTCGGGTCATTCGGATTGTGTCAATTCGAGTCAAGACTCAAAAAAACCATACCCGAAGACTCTATTTAAACTCGGGTTACTCGGGTTCGGGTCAATTCAGGTCGGGTCAACTCAGGTTCGGGTCAACTCGGGTCGGGTCAACCCGAATTTGAGTAAAATGACAAAAAATTTATAATAGAAAATCTATAAATTTGTATTAAAAAAAAAAAAACTTTATTCGGGTCAATCGGGTTGACCCGAACCCGAGTTATCCAAAATATTTCAACCCGATACCCGACCTGTTTAGAACTCGGGTTAGTCGGTTGACCCGAATTAACCCGAATAAGATTTTTGACCCGGATGACCCGACCCAAATAGGGTCGAGTCGGGTTCAAGTCTGATCGAATTCGAGTCGGGTCGGCTTTTTTGACACCCTTGCTCACAACAATTACTAACATGCTTTATCATGTTTAAAAGAACATGAAAAGATGTCCTAAACATGATAAATACTTCTTCTAGTCAATTGACACCAGTTAACAAACAATTAATTAATGTTGTAAAACCAAACACAACACAAGAGATTAACACAAAGAACAACTCATATTTTTCTCTCTCCTCAAACTCAAACAAACTCAATTTTGTTGAGATCGTTTTCACCAAAGATTTCTTTCTTTGACTTTGTTTTCATATAATCATTCATTATCTGCTTCCTCAAGTAAGAACAATCATCCTTTTAAATTCATTCCTCATTTTTTTTTTTTTTTTGGCATCATTTCCTGTTAATTAAATGATGTTATGTAGCTATTTTATTTATCATGCTCAGATCTTGTTATAATTTTATATATAGCTTGTTATAAGGAATGCTTAATTAATACTTGTGATCTATTTCAGTTTATTTTATGGAATTGGTCAATGAGTTGTTTTTTAGGTTTTCATTGTGCTAATCTAATATTTGAATTTGTGTTATTTGTTTGCTAGCTTGCACAAGGACTTACCAGGTTTTAGGATTTATCTTTGGTGTTTCGGATGTTATGAGTCGATTTCGGGAACTTGTGGTTTGATAAGTGTGATAGTTGTAAGAAGTATCGGATTTCAAAGAGTGATTTTGTGAGTGTGGTTTGTGGTTCTGAAGTGATGATCAAACAGATACTTAATAGGATTCCGTCAAGGAAACATAAGTCAAGTGATAGAGATAAAGGACGGTCTGACTCGTCTTCGAATGCATCAACTAGTTCCAGGATTAACAGCGATGTAGCACATAATAATCGATCTGGTAGCTCAAATCCTACTTCTGGTAAAAAACAAACTGTTCAACCTGTTTTAAGTACCGGGATTGATCAAGGTTTGAATTCAAAGTTGAACGAAAATCCTGCAGTTTCGGGTGCGTACGAAGCTTTGCCCAGCTTCAAAGATGTTCCTGCTGCTGAAAAGCAAAATTTGTTTATTAGAAAGTTGAATTTGTGCAGTGTCGTGTTTGACTTCACGGACCCGACCAAGAATTTGAAAGAAAAGGAGATCAAAAGACAGACTTTGGTTGAACTTGTCGATTATGTTTCTTCGGCAAATGGGAAGTTTTCAGAAACTGTTATGCAAGAAATAGTTAAGATGGTGTCGGCAAATATATTTAGAAAACTCACCCCACAACCTCGTGATAACAAAATGATAGAAACTTTTGACGGAGAAGAAGAGGAGCCTTGTATGGATCCAGCATGGCCTCATCTGCAACTAGTGTATGAGTTTCTTCTAAGGTTTGTAGCGTCACCAGAAACCGATGCAAAGCTTGCTAAAAGGTATATTGACCATGCCTTTATTTTGAGATGGTTAGATTTGTTTGATTCTGAGGATCCACGAGAACGTGAGTACTTGAAATTTGTACTTCATCGTATGTACGGCAAGTTCATGGTGCATCGTCCATTTATCAGAAAATCAATCAACAATATATTTTTTCGGTTCGTTTTTGAAACTGAAAAACATAACGGAATTGCGGAGCTTTTAGAAATACTAGGGAGTATTATTAATGGTTTCGCTTTGCCTTTGAAGGAAGAGCACAAGCTTTTTCTTGTTAGGGCATTAATACCTCTTCACAAACCGAAATGCATACCAATGTACCATCAGCAGTTATCTTATTGTATCACTCAATTCGTTGAAAAAGACTGTAAACTTGCCGATACGGTTATTAGAGGTTTACTGAAGTATTGGCCAATCACAAATAGTTCAAAGGAGGTGATGTTCTTAAGTGAGCTGGAGGAAGTTTTGGAAGCAACTCAGCCTCCCGAGTTTCAACGATGTATGGTGCCTTTGTTTCGCCAGATCTCCCATTGTTTGAGCAGTCCACATTTTCAGGTAGTTCGTTTTTTCTGCTTCATTCTCCATTCAATTTGGTCCATTTATTTTTGCTATGTAATAACCTAATTATGATTATACGAGAGATACCCTGTATAATTGACAAGTAGTCTTTTCATGCTAGGACAACAGACCATTGAAATTAAGATTTCATTTGCTTAAACAGTTTCATCCTATACTTCATTTAGTGGCACTTTCTTTATTTCTAAAATCGACTTAGGAACATGTTTATATCTCCTTGCATTATATAAACAAGACCGTTAAATGAAAATGACAAGCAGGGGCGGATCTACATACAACACAGGGTATGCACGTGCATACCCTGTGTAAAATTTTGACAGTGTAAAAAAATTTGTTTTTTCTTGAAAGCCACTACAAAATACATTAAGTTGAGAGTGCACACCCTTTGAAACATAGAAAAAGGATGAGTGCACACCCAAATCCAACTTGCCGTTTTTTAATTCTTCAATGTCACAAAACCGGATTCTGTGTAGTAGAGAAGGAGTAGGGGAACTTGGCGGCTTGAAGAAGAAGAGTAGAAGTAGGTCAAATAGTCAATAAGTTTTGTATATTTTCCTAGCCCATTTGAGTCCACTATTTCTCTTACACAAGGCCCACCACTCAAATTTACAATTTAGAGCTATTATCTATTACTAGTAATAAGATCTTAGAATTAGATTTGATATACTAAAATCTTTAGTTGATTTCAATATTTTTTCATTCGTATATGCAGTAAATTGAGCTGTTAGTTTACATGGGAAATATATGTTCTTAGCTTTTAGTAACTTTTAAGGTTTGTTGTTTTAGGCGTTCAAATTATCGTCACGTTGTTTTTTAATACGTTAACCATTATTTAATAGATATACTCGAATGTGAGTAACTAATTAATAACCCGAGCTTGATAAACCAAATTAACTTGTAGAACTTGGATTGAAAAAAAATGAAACAATCGTGCCTAACTCGGATTTCAAATAACCCGATCCGATAAAACCGAACCGGAAAACCAAATTTATAAGTAAGTCTACTACTAAAGTGCATACCCTCTCTAAAATTCTAGATCCGCCACTGATGACAAGTGGTAACAGCTGGTTGGGCTACCCGAGACAATCTAAGAGCCGTTATTCACCCAGCATGTCTTGCCTTGTTTACTAGTAACACAAGGAAAAGGGTACCCAATGGACTTTTAGAGCCACTTCCTATACTTCTTGACTTTATCACTTGCTTACGCAAAAATTTAATCGCTTTGGGAGCATTTGGCACTTACGGATTATGGAATTCCTACTCCTACTTATGTGGTGTAAACCCTTTACAGGAAATTGAGGGACATGTAATTTACTCAATGATTAGGCATAAATTTTGTACAAGATGGCTTTGACGCGAGAGATGGATCGTTCTTTGTATGCCCGAAACATGTAACACCCCGTTAGGAGTCCAGAGCCTTATCCCTGAGAGCCACCTTCGAGTGTGGATGAGCATCGATATCACAGTGATGGTAAATGCCTCCCTCAGAGAGCATTTCACCGTGTTAGCGTGTGCCTAGCTTAAGAGCTAGTGAGAGAGACGGTTCAGTGTGGTGTATTATATTTTAGAAGATGGACTGACCAAAAAAAGGCATCCCTTTCTCTCTCTCTCTTTTAAAATAATACAGCAGTTGACACCACCGACCCTTACAAGCTCTTAGCTAGATATACACTGACATGGGGGTGGGCTCTCTAGGAGAAGCATTGACCAATCATGGGATTTCGATGTTGAATTTCACGCCGGAGGTAGCTCTCGGGGCTGCGACTTTGGGACCACTTCTAACGTGATGTTACACGCTTCAACCAATGAAGCTTAGCTCAGGAAGATGAATACTGGTCCATACCTCATGTCAACATCATCCTAATGGATTTATGCTTTATCACCCAGTTAATTATGAGGTGGTAAATAACTATTAGAGGTAGATTGGTCATAAATTACATGTTCGTCCCTGTGGTTTGGGTCAAATCCGTGATTGAGTCCTTATCTTTTTTTTATTGCCTAATTGATCCTTATAATCAAACTATGTAACACTGTCCATCCCTATAGCCAAATCGAGTTATCTTTCCCTGTTATCTCACCCCATGTGCCTGGCACATGAGGGTATTTTAGTCCTTTTGCTCTTACCTTCTTCAACCAATTAATTTTTTATTTTATTTATGTTAAATCATCCTTCAATTATTCCATCTCTCACTCTTTAAAACAAAATCATGAAACACAAACTTTTTTTATAGCAGTTCCAAACACAAATTACTCCGTCCAACCTTTCTGCTATTATAATGCACTAGCAGATTTACATACCAATTCTTAAATTCACAAGTTATAACTTCAAAATAAATACCAAACTCAAATACCCAATTCAACAAAATCAAACATAGTACTGAGTAAGTGTTCATCCTAATCAGCTAGCACACTTTGTTGGTTTCCAGGTCTTTATTCGGTCACCCGTAATCTGTTGGAACCAAGTTCAAGAATTCGAAGTTCATATAAGTGGTCAATCTCCTCAATCTGGGTAACTTCATTTTTAGAGACACAATTTTGTTCCATTTCAAAGTGGAGCTTCTTTTCGTGATCACCCCACCCCCACCTCCTTAATTCACATCTTCTCCTTCATGGGTTTCTTAAATCTCATCTTATAATTCACTCCTTGACAACCTCGTACTTGTGATACTATGATCAATCATGGGTAATGTCAGAAGCAGCAGCAGCAACAGCTCCTCCACCAACCGCCGTCGCAACAACCACCACCGTCCAATTAAAAGTAACATTTATCATCTTCATCGTTTCTTAACCACCAACCTGAAACTAGAACCAGCGGCCGCCGTCTTCGATGGTTGGTTCGATTAAAGGACGTGATAACAGATGATAACAAATGCAATAATTCAACCTGTGGGCCAAGAGGGATAACCAGCGGTGGTAAGGGTCATCGTTGTTGAAAGAGGGATAACCAGAGAGTGAGAGGTGGCGTTTTTAGTAGGTCGGAAGTTTAGATCTGTTTTTTTTATATGATTAAATGAGGGACGGAATTTTTTAATAGGGGATATGGGGAGAGAAATAAGTATTTTTTTCTTCTTTCAAAATTGCCCTTTCAACCACCAGCCACCTATGTCGACGCCGCTGCTCTGTCAACCACCACGACTGACCTGTCGACGCCGCCGCCTCTGTAAAACACCAGCCACCTAGGGATTCGTGTTTTTTTTTAATAATACTGGTGTTATTCGGGGGTGATGGTGTTTGGTACTTATGGTGGTATAGTGGTGTGTCTAGTTAGAGTTTGTTCTATTAGAGAGAAATATGAAAAAAGTTTGAGTGAGAAAGAAGGTGTGACTTTTGTAAAGAGAAATACTACAGAGTATGTTATAGGTAAGTAGAATAAGTCAAAATAAAAGAGATTGATGAAAAGACAAATATACCCTCATGTGACAGGCACATAGTTTGATTATAAGGATCAATTAGGCAATAAAAAAAAGATAAGGCTTCAATCAGGGATTTGGCCTAAACCACAGGGACGAACCATGTAATTTACTCGTTATAAAATGTCAAGCATTATATGCAATGAAGTTCTTTTCTAGCATACTTTCTTGTGTCATTGGTCCATCTCTTCTTTGAGTTTGCGCTATAAACCCAATTTAAGCAAGACTATTGTGTCTTAGCATTATTGTGGCTTCAAGTGCTAAGTGTGCAAGTGATTTAAGGTAATTTACAAGCTTTTGAGGGTAAAAGATGAGATGCTAGGCTGACAAAAAAGCTATACAAACTGTATACTAGAAAAATAAATGTCTAATATAACGTTTATATCTAAGAAAATCTGTAGGTAATGATGTCCATCACTTAGTTTTTGAATTATTCTATGGATAGGCCAAGTATGTCAATTTTCACTTTTGGACTGTAATCAATAAAATTTCATCTTGGTTATATATGTTCCCATATGACGAGTTTGATGTTTAGAAACTTCCATGAGTTTTTGCATATTGTAATCATACAGTTTTTTTTTTAAATTTTTTTTTTTTTATATATTATTACTGTAATCATACAGTAATAATATACAGCCAATTGCTTTGAATTTAACTTCCAATTCTTACAAAACTTGGTAAATGGTAACTTCTTTATATCCAAAGTAGGGGGCCACATACAAAGAATAAGATGACACTATTATAAATCGACCCTTAGTCCCTTCATTCAGTAGAAATTTTCACTATGCTGGATTATTTCTGCCCATTTGCGAGAAATTACACAAAGCTAGTCAGCCCAATTTAATTCTTGCTTCTTTAATACTGTTACAAGTGAATACCTATAACTAGTTTGTGGCCTATATGAAGAACATGACCACTTCTATGTTTCTTGTTGCGGGACTCGTGATTTTAAAATGCATTATCATGGCTATATGACGTTTGAACTTGAGCAAACTGCAATAAAGATGCAATGTACTTTTACTTTGTTTACCAATATATGCATCTTCTTTTTAACCATATAATGCAACATAGATACTATATGGTACCAAAACATGGAATCTTTAGCCCTGTAATGCAACATACTTCCCATTATTTGAACCATTAAGCAACAATTTGCCTACTTCAGTAAGAAATGATAAAGTTTATTGCATATAGCCTTATATTGGTAGATATGGATAGTACATTGCATTATCTTGCAGTATTAAAAACTTTGACTATTACATAAACTATCGAGGATAGACATTATCAAGACATAAATGTGGATTTAACAAAAACATACCATTTCTTCTATATGTAGGTGGCCGAAAGAGCACTATTCTTGTGGAACAATGATCATATAGAGAACTTGATCAAACAAAACCGCAAAGTAATACTACCAATCATACTCCCTTCATTGGAAAGAAACACAAAAACACACTGGAATCAAGCAGTCAGAAGCTTGACTTTGAATGTAAGGAAAATCTTCTCTGATGCCGATCCTGAACTCTTTGAGGAATGCTTGTCAAAGTTTCAAGAAGAGGAATCTAAAAAGGATGAGAACAAAGCCAAACGTGAAGCCATATGGAAACGCTTAGAAGAGGTTGCTGATAAGAGAACTGGGTCGGGCACTGCTCAACCCATGTTCTTTCCTAATAAGGTAATTACTGGGTAAAAGAGGCCATCTGAAAACCTTTATATTGGGTTTTACTTGTATGGTTTGTATGACAAGAATGTGTATATGCATATCTATAACTATATTTATATATAATTGGAATTGGGTGTTTCTAGATATTGAATTTGGCCATTTTGTTGTATTGTGTCAAAAGGATGACAAGAAGAAGCTTTCATTTTCTCAGGCATTTGGTTCCTTTTCTTCTGTATTTTTGGATCTCTTTATGCATTTGTACAATGATTGTACTGTATTTTTTGTCATTAGTGTATCATATTACTTTTTAATCTTATGATTTGTTTGACTTCAGTGTTGCTCTTCTCTATGTCAGTGTTACTATATGATTTTTGTGATACACGTATCAAAATTATGCGTTTGTAATTTTCATTACCATTTTACATATGAAAAAAGTGACCTGGATTTGGTAGTTCCAACAACGTAAAGCGAACGGCTTAGTGAAGAAAATTGTTTGATACCCTTTGACGTGCCCTCTTAGTAAGATTGTCTTTCTTGTTCTACTTCAGTTACAAAGTCATGAAAATGATGTTTGTTGATTGTAGCAGAACATGGTTGGATGAGGGACTGTGCAATTGCTTACTCACTGGAATATGGAAAGGTACAAGTTGACGCACTGGTTCTTGATTATAAGGATTGTGTTCGTGAAGTCTCTGTCATCTCTTGGTTTTTTTATTCTGATATGGTGGGCAAATAGTAGTGATTATGGGTTAAGGCTTGTTGCTGATGGTGTTTATTAGATGGAGTAATTCTGACCCATTAATTTTACAAACCGGGTGATTTTGGTTATATTTTATCTTAAACAAGTATGAGTAAAGTTTATAATTAATGAATCCAAAAACAAAAATGGTGCTAACCTGCAGCTCAAAGTTATTTGTTCTGAGATTTGACCCAAACCAAATTTGACTTATTACCCATTTTGTTTTACCCGACCATGTTGCCACCATCTGTGTGTGTATGCCATTCTCTTTGCCGATAGGTCCATAGTCTATATAAGGATAATATACCTTGTTTGGTACCAACATGTTCATTGATTCCTCTTAATTTGAAAAGACGTCATCAAATCAAACATACATCATTGTTTTAGGATTAGCAAATCTTAAAACCATTTTCGGATGTCTTTCTATTGCATTTCAACCATCCAATAAATTTGATGTTTGTGCCATAATTATGACCCCGTATTTTGTTGGTTTCCTTCCAGTTTTATAAAGTTTTGTCCTTCTAAATACACTTCAAAATGGTAAAAGAAGTGGAGCCAAAGCAACATCAGCATGTTGTACCCACCAATATTATCTTATGGTATGTTTTTTTGTAACAGATTATCTTATGGTATGTTTCCACCAAACACTTTATAAGAAAAGACATACCACTTCAATTCTTGTTAGGTGCAAACTATCCGGAAGTGGCCATGCCAACCTCCTGAAAAGGCAGGGCTTTACTCGGTTTGGTTATGTGTGGCGGTGGGTTTAAACCCGTGGATTAGTCGGCAAAAAAGTCAGAAACTATGGTTACCTAAAAAAAGAAAAAAGATTAGCATGCCACAAGCTACAAAAGGTCCGGAAACATGGTTACCCACTTTTTCTTTCTAAAAAATCTGTGTTCTGCTATCCAACCAGTTTGACTTACTTATTTTGCCACTTTCGACTAACATACATTTATTATTTTCTATAAAACATGGTTTAAATAGCAAGGGCAGACATTTTCAAGAGTATATACCAAACAAAATAAACTAGGCCAAGTATAATTACTATATAACACAATAGGCGACAAATCCACTGTCGTTTTGACAGTGGACCAATTTGCTACAGTATCGGGTTCTCATTTTGGGCCACCCTGATTTTTTTTTTAATTATTTTGTTTTTGTTTTTTTTTTAAATTTGTATGCACAAAGTAGGAGGGAAAAAAATATTACAAAAGTTCCGATTTATTCAGATAAAAAAAATACCCGCGGAAACATCTTCGATACCTAATAACTTTAAAATAATCGATATGGTCACAAACGTACAACCCATTATATTAAAAAAAA
>BQNB010103701.1:9449-23978 GCA_026074375.1 Tanacetum coccineum | reverse complement strand
CTGGGCAGCGAAAGTCAGAAGAAGGAAAATAGTAAAGTGTTATGTCCAAGGTAGCAGAAGGTGGAAAAGGAAAAAGGTTATTGGTCGCGGCAACGAAAGGCGGTTCGTGATGGGTTGAGATAACCATTATACTTATCTATTGTCTAGGATATGTGTTTAGGAATGTCTTTATTTTTATTTAGGAAAGTCAATCAAGAGTGATTTTCAAGACAACACCTTGAGGGCAAGGTGGTTTTGAAGGAGTGAGGAATGATACGCCTGGGCCCGAGCCCATGACCCATTTAGCTATTAGGGTTTTACCCTACTTTTGTCTTATAAATACTCTTGTACTTTTTAGTTTATAATCAATCAATCAAGTTAAAAGATCAATAATTCTCTCATTCTTCTCTCTATTTTCTTTTGGATCTCGCACACGCTAAAAGTGGTGTCCTATCTTGATACTACCCCTAACCGGGTCGTATCACCTTTAGAGCAAACGACCTGCACATTGTGTCTATGTATATTCACTGTTATCATGCCCATGATGTTCTATAAGCTGAAAAGTTAACACTCACTTTGAGTGATTAGTAATTGTCATGATATAAGTAAGCGAGCCTATATTGACTTCATTCATTTATATAAGATAGTTATGGTTTCTTTGGCAACCTTGGTTCTTTTCTAAATTATGAACACTACATATATAAGATTTCTATAATGGGAAGGGGCACATGTATTAGAAGATTTCGAAGTAATGTATTATCTAATTGTCATATGGTATACAATTCGTGAAATTTAGAATTAGGCTTATACATGTATAAAGATCAAAGGTTGTACCTATTAATGTTTAAGGACATTGGCTCCACCTTCAGGTTGATCATCAATCACAATTTCTTGTGACATGAACTTTTCTTTTTTGATTTCTCTAGTGATCTTTACGGTTGCTAGAAATCCACACTGTCTTACAAATACTGTACCCATTGAGTTAGTGTTTGATGCGTATTTTTATTTAATTAATTATCAAGTTTTAAATTTATAAAACCCGTTCACCTATGGTCTACAAACGCACTAACGGGCAGAGAACCCGGTCGTGTATAGTGTAGGATTGGTAAATTCGATGTCGTTCCCAAGAGCTAATGGGCGGTCTAAAATCAGCGTTTAAAGGTTGTCACATTTTAAAAGTTGTTTTGATTGTAAAAATGCAAGAAAATTAAATGTGGAAAAGAAATGGTTTTACTAATCAAGAGGATAAATTATGCTAACCTAGTTAATCTTCTATCAACGAAATGATTCAATTTCCTAGTGCCAAGTCTAATTCTCGTTTTATATGGTGGTTCTAATATCATTAGTCCTGATTTGTATTCGCATCCTAACCTATAATTCCTATGATCTCAACCTCATTGCTCACGGAAGTCAGACATTTAGTTCATAGTCATTAAACCCCCATCTATTCTAAAGACTTGTCTAATGCTGATAATCCCTTTACTCGACATTTAAACCCTCTAATTAGGTGCAAGCTAACTAAAGAATTTCCGCGCTTTACAAGTGGATAATCTAATGTAGGCGGTGATCTAGGCAACCCCTACACTCGAAATAAATCCCATCCTATCTCTTGTAACATACTTACTCCATCTCAATTTTATAGCCCATCTTTCCTTTTTTTTTGTACACAAATAATTATCCATTACTAAAAATAAAAGTTGAAGTTGTTTAAGTTTATCAATTACCCTTAGTCCAAATTGATATTTGTAAAAATAAAAGAAAACAGTAATTATTATCAAATGATAAAACTGTCTTTTTTCGCTTGCGTAGAAACCAAAGCATTAATTAATGCATTTTTCTTAAACTGTGTATTTATTATCTGTAGACAATGATTTTGGGACGGAGGTAGTATTAGACTACCTTTTGACTAATTTCGCCTAATTACTAGCTAATAGGTTCTACACTAGCCTTAGCACTACCAAAACGCAAAGATTGATCAACAAGCAAATAGAATATCCATGCAAAACGATAATTAAATGAAGAAATAAGAATAACAACATTAATAAAATCATAATAAGGCTAACACTTAAGGTGTTTAGCCAATCATATTAGAAATTACAAAATAAATAATGAATAAAACAATGATTGGATTAAACATAGTATTCGTGTACAATTTACTTGATGTTAAGCTAATAATGATGATGATTAGAAGTGAATTTTCCTTTGAAAAGTGGTGGATGGTTGCTAGAAATTGCCTTGGAATGGTGCCCTAGTCGTCCCCTAGGATGGGAGGAAAAACGATACTGAATTGTAAAAAATGCGGCCTCTATTTATAGGTTACGAATTAGCTACGATGTAGTTGTAAGTTAAGAACTACGATGTAGTAAAAATATCTACGTTGTAGTTAAAATAGCTGCACCGTAGTTGCCCCACTGCAACTACACGGTAGTTATTGCTAAATTGTGATTTTTTTAATTGTGATTCATGCTTGGCTCAAAACACGAAAGTTGTAGATATTTCTTTCCTTTTCCCAAATGCCACTTGAATCATCTAAAAAGGAGCTTGTATGAAGAAGTTACAGTCCAAGTACTATAGCACATTTCTGGAGATATTTCGTGAACATTTGTTTAACTTTTCGGCTTCTTTTTCCACTTGATTGTTTCACAAGACTCCTATAATGAACTTTGAATCATAAGTAAATAACTCCATGAGTATTTCATCATTAGAAGCATCAATTTTTCACGTCATTTCGTCTCAATGCCTTGATTAACCTAAATATGTAAATATGAACGGATTAAGTACCAAATTCATATTAAAACTATATAAAACAAAACAATAAACATGAGAATTTGATATAAAAAAGTATTAACTATTAAATGTTATCAAATATCCCCTCCACTTGAATTCTACTTGCCCTCAAGTAGGCCTTTATAATAATTCTCAAAAAGATATCTCCCTATCTTGGAAGACATGAATTTAAAAATTACCTAAGCTAGAAAATTCCAAACCGAGCATCTCACGAAAGGAAAAGCGAATCACATTCATACTCTCACTAATCTATGTGTATCATTTTTGGTGATCACTAAACTGCTCAGTCATGGCGAGTATTCTATCAAAGGCTTAGGAAGGATACTAATCTCCACCACTAGAGTCTAGATGCAACAATTCTACAAGGTAAATGGGTTGACACAACATAAAGGCTTACGGGGTGAATCATTCCTATAATGTAATCTTTTACCAATACCAGTACTCCAGAATAGGCAACAAAACCACAAATGCTCGCCCAAATCCATGAACGAGACACCTTTGACTGCTTAATTCTTTAACTCGAGTAAGCTAAAGGTTAAGATTAAGAATGATTAAAGGTAGGATATGAGACATGGGGAAACATTTAATTGGTTTAAAATGAAAAATAAACAAACAAATAGTTCCTAAGTCCACAATCTCCCCGTCACTAGTCGCATTCAATCCCATAAGGTAAAATCTAAGGGTCAAGAGTCAAGAGGTTTTTAAGAATCAACAATACACGAGTTAATGCGTATGAAATGTAGTGTAATGCCTCATAATCTCCATAATAAGTAGGCATGTAAGACGCATTAACTCGGCCTTCATCATCAATGAACAAAAAATTATGTGCAATTTTTTTTAAAATTCGGCAAACTCTCATTAATCCCTATAGTAGTGATATTCTATTTTTTAATGTATATCTGTGTCTTTGCTTAAATAATGATGCTTCCGTCTCTAATGACCACCTATGCATTCAAATGACCAGGCGGCAACAACGATCTTGAGGTTGAAATTAAATTTTTGTTTGTGTTGCCTGATTGCTTGAACGCAGAAATAATCATTGGAGTGTGGTAGGGGCTTTGCCACTATCATGCGTGCTTGATAAGTAAAGAAAATGACTTCTAATTAGGCATACGTGATAGTAACAAAATCCTTATCGTATAGTCAGATATTGTTGATTTCTTAGAGAAGTTGTCCTGATGGATTATGGCCTTGACCGCCACAATTCATGTGTTGACTATAAGAAGGTTATGATGATTATACCTAATTTGATTGAAGTTATGAATAACATCCGTAAATTGGCATAGGTCAACCTATTAGGTCTCAGCTATGGGCAATTTAATTTATATCTTTTTCATGATTTTAAGCTTTAATCTCAGCCAGCCGATCCTTCAGAACCTATGGCCAATATTTATTGTCAAGTATTCACATGGGACATGCATTATGGTCTGACTGTTTTGCTAAACTGTTCCCGCTTTATGTCGGCAAATGTATGCACCTAGTATAGAGACTAGGCTATGATGAATTCAGGAAAGATTGATTAAAGTTGTGAGCGTCCATGTCTTGGCTAAGCAAATCATTAGGTTTGCAGTCACCACATATGATTACTTTTTTCATTTCTTGAGCTTTACTCTGAGCCTCATACTTACTGTGAATTTAATTTGTCTGCATTTGGTTCATTTTTATCGATTTATCGGGTTAGGAGTAAACGGGTAGGTGTTTTATGGATCTGATTTTGAGCAGGTATCAAAAATATGCGAATGATGACCAAAATAGTTCCCCGGCGTATCACTGTTTTAACACAGAATTGATCCTTACACTACGATACGAGTTATGGCACTATCGCACGTGCCTGGTAGGCAGAAAAACTGCCTTATAACCTGGCACACGTGATAGTGGCAAAACCCTTATCGTAACTTCGGATATTATTGATTCTTTGCCAATATTTACTGTTAATGAATAGGGTGCCGATGGCCAGTTTTGTATGATGGTTGCACAGAAACGTATGGTTTCCAAAGTTATTATGTATTGTTTTTTACTCACACGTATAGCCTAATTGTTTTGCTAATCTGCTCCCGGTTTATGCCATTTTAAGTAATCATTGTGGCCAAGGTAGTGTTTTAACTCACATAAATTACTGTTGTGGACTAGGAAGTGATGTCAAGGACGAAAGAGGTGATGTGTTTGTTTTATGAATCGTTGCATATGTGTTATATCCCTCTTTGGTATGTCTAACAAGGCAGGCTGTGATGAACGAAATTCTGAACCTTTTAATTTTAGCTTTAAATAAGAATTGTTTCTGTGTTCGCTGACTGACCTGGAACAAGAATTATGGCCTAATTGTTTGTCTAGCGTGTTCCCGCTTTATGTTAGTTTTGGTTATCTGCGTTGAGTTGTTGAGGATTTTGTATATGTCGTTTGCTGCATTATGTTGGGTTAGCATTGTTTACATGAGATGTCCCAACAACTGCAGATTACCTTGATGAGGCTATGACCAATATGAGCAGTTTCGATCAAAGCCGTGAAAGTCTGTAACTTGACTGGGGTGATCTGCGTTGAGTTGTTGACGATTTTATATATAGTGTTTGCTACATTGTATTTGCTTACCATTGTTTACATGTGATGTCCCACCAATTGCATGCTACCTTGATGAGGCTATGATGAATATGAGCAGTTTCAATTGAAGCTGTGAAAGTCTGTAACTTGGCTAGGCAACCTACTAGGTATTCAGCCATGGCGGACTTACACTTTTTTATAACCTTAAGCTCTTATCTAAGCCAAACGATCCTTTGAGACCCATGCATGATATTTGTTGACAACAAGGGTATTTGTCCGCGCTTCGTTGCGAGGTGATTATTGGGCGTCGTTTTTGGTCAGCTTAGCGAGGTTAATTGAACGAAGGCTGCAAACTAGAATTATATTTCATAACAATTCATCTTTTTGGAGGGAAAATACATGTGTTTTTATGCAGGTTACAACAAAAGGATGCAACATCAAATGAAGAAATATCTTCTTTCCCTTGAGAAGATGTGTTGTTTTCTTCGTTGTCTTGAAGAGATCTTTTTATGTTGGTTCTGGCTCGCTTGGGGAGGTCATGCTGCTCCTGAGGTTGTTCTTTGAGCCATGTGTGCATCCATGACAGCCCTTGATGTTGAGATAGTTTGCGGCCTGAAAATAAATATTAAGAAAAGTTATTCAACAATATGACCATAAACTATACAAATGGTTCAATATAAACTGCCACAGAAAGTGCTGTGATCCACTTTAAAAAAGTCATCATCAAAATATTTCAAATCTTCATCACCAACCTTGGGTTTCTTGAAAGGGCGAACGGCTCAGATCAGTATTGTGGTTTCAAAGGAACAAATAGATAATTTTACCCTACGTAAATAAGTGTTCCTAGTACGTAATAAGACTAAGGGATTGTGTAGGCTAGGCTGCAACAAATAGATTATCAAGTCTATTTCAATACTAATAGAAAAAGCTAACACCTATAAATGAAGCGATTCAGACACATGAACAAAGATTATATTAACAAAACAAATGATCAATGTGTGACATATCGAAAAGGTGTACAAAAAGAATATGCACCAAAATCCTAAACTCCTAATGTGAATTGAAGATTGAACATAAGAAATACCTGATGTTAGATGTTAATTATTAATAAACAGATGACGTGTATGAATACAACAGTTACGTTGTTCGTTCGATGTTTCAGATCTAGGCTGAATGTTGTTGCCATCGGATCTGTTTGCAGGCCTTTTCTGAAATGTACATTGCCATTGGTGGTCAGTGTCACAACCCGTAATTTTTCCGTTCATTAATTTTACCGTTTTCCGTTCAGTAATTTAAATTTACTATGTCTCGTATAATTTTTACGTTTAACCGAGAAGTTATCCCGTATTTATCTGAGAAACGTTATCGGGAGTGAACCGGGTTGCCAATTATCATAGTATTTCGACAGTTGTCGCGTTTTTACATTTTGAGCCCATATTTGAAATTTCAGAATTTATTTTCGTAAGTAATGTTATTTTTAAACTTTACGTGTAACATAAATGTAAACCTTAAAACATCTACTCTTGTAAAATATCTAACCTAGGATTCTAAATTCAAATATCAACTAATCAAATTTTGGTCCCCAAACCCCCTTTCCCCTTCTACGTTCGCCAATCAACCAAACCACAAGGACAAGCACAATCAAGGTCTTTCCTTTATTCTTGGTATGTGTCTCCTATGTCCTTTTATGCTTACAAGTTAAGCTAACCAACCTATTTCATTATTTCATTCCTCATTTCATTTCAAAATTTCACACACACTCTTTCTTGTGTCTCTCTTGTTCGACGCCTACCAACACACACAAAAGTCCATTCCATTTTCATCTTTTGATCAAAAACCTTTGAAGACTTAGAAGTTGTATTGATCGTAGTTGATATCCGGGTAGTTTTTATACAACGTTTGGGTTGTTTTAGTCTCTAATCATCCTCTAATCCTTCATATTCTTGTAAGTTATCAAATCCTCATAAATCTTGTACTTTTATGTTCATCTTTATACATATATACTAGTTGTACAAACGGATTATAAAAGTTTACATTTTTAAACTACGTAAACCTTAAAAAGGTTACTTTATGGTTCGAAAATATTTAAAAGATTATAAGGTAATCATAGTTTTGTGATCGTGGTTATTTTTATGAAATAAAAATGTATACTTATGGCTTATTTATGTTCGGCTTATTAATAAGCTTTTGGGAAAGCTTATGTGGGCTTATTATTGGTTCGGCCCAATAAGGAAAACAAAGGGAATGTTTTGTTCGAGCTTATTTGATTCGACTTATATTTTATTCGGCTTATTTCTTGCTTATTTTTGAAAGGACAAGACGTTAAGCTTATTTGGCTTAACAAATAAGCCAAAGAATGCTTAATGGGCTTATAGGCCACGTCCCACACAAAAAGCCCAAGAACCACGAGCTTAACCCATAAGCTTATGGTTCGGCTCATTATGTCTTGGCTTATTAAGAGCTTATGATAGCTTATTGATGAACCAAGAACTTATTTAATACCTTTTTTTACTTATCGGACTAGTTATAAAGAGTTTTGATACAATATTGATCGAATTTGTGAAATGTAAATTGAAAGTGATTTTTATTAAAGTCTGCAATTTTAAAAAACGTGTAAACATGAACGGGTCATGCCAAAATTTTGTAAAAATTATATACTTAGAATAAATTATGAAAATATATTTTATAAAACTTTTTCGAAAAACATATTATTTATAAATGATAAATAATATATACTTAACTTATATAAATAAATTAAAATACTTATTTACGTTTTCTACCTACATAAAACCAAACATCATATATTATACTTTCATGTTATTACTGGCTACAATAACCACATCCCTACATATCTTTAGTAATTTATCTAATTAACGACAATTTTCGACCATAATCCGACAATACTTTAGCAACTAGAAGTTGCATATTGCAAACGGCCTACTTCGATTATTTTAAAACTAATTAAGCATAAAAACAATGAAACCTAAGTACATAATTTTCTCTTCCATAAACTATTTATGGAATTCAGAAATTACATGGCCAGCCACGTAGCATGATTCTGCAAATTTTACGTGAGTGTAAGAATCGCTAGAATGCAGAACGAACATGTTAAATACCATAGCTAACTGTCACATAAGTGTCCCTCTAAACAACTCAATTAAATAGATATCAAAATCCTAAGAAGTGAAACTCCGAACGGCCTAAAGTGTACGTTTGATGAGGTTAGGAGACAATCAAATTTACATTAAACGGATGTGTGTAGTCTGGTATAGTAAATCTCAAGACATGACAGTTATCAAACGTTCGAAAATGATATGGTACCTCTGATACATCATTATCGTCATCGTTAGCGTCACTAACACTTGCATAGTAAAATTGATGGCGAAAATTTAACCTGACTTTGTCGCAATGCGATTCCCAATGCAAATCCCTTTGAGAATTCATCCGCACTCCAACTCCAACATTTGGTGCCATTTTGCTAACCTGAGATCCATGCATGCAAGAAACCTGATTACTAAGATTGTTTTTCATAGCCAACATAGTGAATAAAACAACGCGACAAAGGGGTAGTAAGATACGTGACTGATATAGTTACTTTGGTTGTCATAAAAACACTTATGAGCATACCCAAAATTAAGCGCTCTATCTACCGGCTTGAAGTTGGTCGATTTTATTTTTTTAATTCTTCCCTCTGTTTCTTTAAACGCTCACTTTCTTTAAGTTTTTCTGGTTTGTAAAAAAGAGAAAGATTCAGAACATATCAGGAAAAAGTGTTAAATACCAACCAACAAACGACGGTGCACAACCATAGTCAGATATATAATATCCCCCCTCTAAAAAGTAATTTTGTTTTCAAATTTTATATCGTCAAAATGAACCTACATGAGCGAATGTTCAGGAACATGTGAAAACCCCGCTAATTCAGATACACCTGCAACAACCAAGACTATATAAATTACCTGTAAAAACAACATGGAGTTCTAAAAAAAGGAAAGAAGAAGTTGTAGTTACCTCGGAAATCAGAATTGGCACGATACGCAGATGAGTATTCAAAACCGATGGACAACGACTGTACTATAACATTTTCTACCTCAAAACGAACGATCGATGATTGATTTTTAGATAGCTTAAGACCACTAATTTCAAGTTTATCGCCCCACCATACAACACGCACATTAACCATGAACTCCGACCCGAACCTGATGTATATTCGATTCATACCCGACGACCCGATCCGCCCACCTCACAAAACATATAGGCGGCAGGCTCTGAAACTATTTGGCTCAGAGTTGCGTGTGCGGGCTGGGAATGTACCTGGCCCGCCATGGCTACAAACACGTAGTCATGCAGCCTCGCCAAGATCCGTTTAATAAACGCATAAACGCTACAGTATCTTCATCGCCTATAATAAACCCCAAATTAAATGATGAACATGTTTCAAAGGGCCGGGATTAGAATGTACCCGATCCGCCATGGCTGCAAACACGTAGTCGTGCTGCCTCGCCAAGATACATGTAATAAACGCAAATGTTCTTAGTAAACCAAGCATTAGCGAACAAAGCGTAAGCCAAACGCATTATATAAAACAAACGATTTAGTGGAGTGGATAGCTACATCGAGTCACCGGAAGATGCTGGAGAAGACATACAGAAAAAAGAAAACGGTCGGATGGAGCAACTTAGTATACACACAGGCACGGGTCGGATTTCTAGCCCATGGAGCGGGTTTATAATAAAATATGCAATACTGGAGTGGGTTTATTATTAAATATTTATACTGGAGCGGGTTTACTATTAAAATATTCCCACAGCAATCTTAACATGATCGAATATAAACCTTAGAGAAAACGCTAGGCACAAATTTGAGATTGCAGGACGGGATAAAAGAGTGTGACCCGCCATGGCTGCAAGCACGACACCGTGCTGCCCCGCCAAGATACGGGTTGCTTGTACCCACCACGATCAAGCAACCTATCGTAGTCCCAGAATTGTAAACACACAAATGCAAGTTAAGCAAGTATCAACAAAGGGTATCCGAACTGTTCACCAAAACAAACAACATTTTCAGCAACAATTAACTATAATACGCATTCATCATATTTTCCACCGAAAAAATAGACAGTGGCATATCATAAATGGTTTGGTGGCTTCGGCCAGCTTATATGGGCCAAATTTCCTGCCTATGCGTTTGTGGAGGCTGCTGAGGCGAGAAATTCTCTCACTCAACCATCCGTCCACCATACACAGCAAGAGCAAATTGAAGGGTATCATCAGCCGCAACCAACACCACCAAAAATATAAACGGGCTCAAGTTACATAAGACAGTATCATCTTAAAACGACCCAATGTAATGGGTGCAAGCTTAAAACGCTCTCATGGCCAAGATGCAAATAACATCACCTTAAAACAATTATCAGAACCCTTAGCTGCCAACAACATCATGAGCAACCTAACATGAAAAAATCCCCCAATTTTTGACATAAACCCTAATCTGAAATCAATCAATTAATTAACTAAAACCATTATTATTAAATAAAAAAAGAAGCGGTACTTACTTCTTATGATATGTGGTTCTTTAGGAGGACAATCCACATGATTAGCGGCCTGTATATAAAAAATGGAATAGAAAAATGAATGAACTTCATACCTTAAAAGAGAAACCCTAAAAAACATTGAGGAGAATCACCAAAACCTTAACAAAATTTACATCCCCTTGACACAAAAGATTTTGATGAATATAAGATTTGTGAATAATCTAGAAAGGGTTATGGAGATGAAGGCAGATAGAAAGACATGTATGAAGAAAAAGACACGTATCTCATGCAGTTAAATCCCAGTGGAATATTAGCTAGCTTATTAGTGGAGTGGATAGCTACATCGGGTCACCGGAAGACGCTGGAGAAGACACACAGAAAAAAGAAAACGGTCGGATGGAGCCTAGTATAAACACACAAGCCCGGGTCGGATTTCTAGCCCATGGAGCGGGTTTATTATTAAATAATCATAATGGAGAGGGTTTATTATTAAAAATTCACAATGGAGCGGGTTTATTATTAAAAAAATTCACACAGCAATCTTGTTGTTTGTATATATTTAAAATTAATATGAGAGCGACAAGAAATATTGTATGATGCTTGCAACCAGAGGTGCGGTCACGGAAAGACTTACGTAATTTTTTTGCCTAATCTTAATCGTGGCCGAACTTCTCCTTGCACGCATCGATATTTTCCCGTCCCTTTACAATATACAAAGTAAGGTAATGATGATAGCTTAACTCAACTGAATTTGTCTTTCCCACGTTCTATTCTAGTTGCAAATCTGAGCCTTGTATCTATTTGAAAAAAAACCTTTATAGTTTCTCGATACGTTCGTTTAAACTGATGATGCAATTACCTATATGAACATGGAGAGAATGTCATATGTGTTCTATCACATTCAATCCCACAAAAGGCCTTGATCATCAGTAGAACGGGTTTTGACAAAGAAGGATGTGGAACCGAAGAGAATGTCGTGACAAGTAATTCGGTGTGAATTATTTTCTCGCCGCAACCTCTTCGGTTTCCCATCGTTCTTTGTGGACGCCCATCCTATTACTGATCAGCGACTTTTGTGGAATTGGAAATGAAAAGGCGCAAACTGGAAATAAGTAACTCCCTCCCCTAAAGTGGCTTATTGGGTGCCTTTAGTTTGTACAGGAAAGTTACTGTAACAGTGAACTGCTTTATGAAGTGTGTTGATTCTTCAGCAGCTTATGAACGTCTAGAACATCATGTGGGATATTATACGCGCGGATAAGCTGCTCAAGAATAAGAACGTCTAGAAGCGGTGTGATTGTTGGTTGTGACGGTGGTTAAAAACAGGCTATGATGACCAGCTAGGCCCTTAATGAATCGGGAAATGTTCGGATGTTGGCGCAGCATCTGATTTTGGTTGCAGCCATACTATAAACATTCCCTTTGTTTCATTCTTTGCCAGTTATACAATAGCGGTTGCGTTTCTTCTCTCTGATTTTGTTGTGTTGTGGATACTGAGCGTTGATAACATTTGTGCGCTATGCTTTTTTAGAAGACCGGTAACTCCTTCCCGTAAAGTAACTTTTCTGCCCTCAGGCTTATGAGCTTATTAAACTTACATATTGGACTTAACTAGAAGAGATTAGTGCCTATCGTTTATCCGCAAGTGTTAATATCGTTAATACGATTATTATGTACAAAGACTATGTATACAACTATATTTAATTACATCTTAATTATGTATTTATTGATGGCATGCGATTTTTTTTAAATCGATGTACACAAATCTTTGTTTTAACTCGCGTACGCAAACTCCCTGCCGCGAAATGAGGGTTACAAACCTCACAAAATTGAGGGGTTTTACGCCGTTTTACACTAGGAAAAAAATTCTGATAGCATGTAGAAGAAAGCTCCACGGTGCACGTATTAGGCAGGTCACTATGGTATGTGGTCGCGACCTGCAATTTACCCTGCCACATCAGCTTTCTCTGTCCGACGACCTACATGCGACATTTTGCCATTATAAGGCGACCTTCAATTTTTTTATATTTAAGTTTAAATGTGACGTTGGGATGTATTTTTCAACAAAAAGCAGCCCACGGCAATGGTCGAGGGAACGATCGACTTCGCCCGCGACCGAACCACGACAATTGACTCACTAGGGAGCCAACCGACGCCAACCGACGGTCGACCAACTCGGCCGACCTCCCATAGTGACCGGCCTTATTTTTCTTTCGCTAACTTTAAAAAGATTATGAACCACACTTGAGCATATTCTGCTTCTTTAATAGCTTATAAATAGAAGCAATCCAAATATATTTAGTACTTTTGAGTCACATTCTCATTCTTGATTCCTGTTCCCTTCAAGCTTGATGATTTTTGTTGGTATGTACAAGAAAAACAACATAAGTCCAAAGTTGTGTCTGGTCTTACGTTATACCAACATATTTTAATTAACGTGGCATTGTGAGTTTGTTTAGTACTACGTGTGTCAATGTGTTGAAATGCAAAGATACGTGGAATATGTAATGTAGGTCACCTGCCACACATCAAATTAAGCACCTTAATACTTCCAAAATTTATAATATATGCATGCATAGTTTAATAAACAATCGAGTAACTCCGTGTTTTGGCTTTTCAGTATGCGAGTGTAGCTCCCTAAAACAATAGGTTGCATTCAAGTTTTAATCCACATAGTTGATATAACATATGGTATTAGATGTGTTGCATAGGGCGGAGCCAGAAAGTTTGGCTCGAGGGGGCACAATTTGATATTTTTTAATAACTACACTACAAAATGATTCTTAGGAGGGGCAAATTACGAAAAAAAATCGGATATTTTTGAAAATTTACACTACAATTTTTTTCGCTAGGGGGCACTTGCCCCTTGGGCCCCCCCTTTGTCTCCGCCCATGCATACAAGGTTATAAATAGTGTGAGGCGTAGCGTGATGGCATGGTCAAGCCTCACGCCTTACGAGTCATGACGTTTTTTAATGCGTGACTTATGCGGCACAAAATATGAAAATATTTATAAATTTATATATTTATATCATATTTCAGATATATAGAGTTTGCAAAAAGTGTTATGCATAAGGAATAAAGTCAAAAAATTATATTTGCATGTAATCTTTTTCATTTCTATAATAAAATACGATTTTTTTCGAATTTGAATTCAAAAAAGCCTTCACGCATCACACTTTATCGCGCCTTATCTCATTTTTCCACTCCTTATCTCACGTCAAACCTTAAGCCTAAGCCTTGGTCTATTGCGTAGCGTGAAGGTCACGCCTCGCGCCTTTGCGAGACCTTAGCGGCGCCATAACGCGCCTTTTAGAACCATGGTTGCATAACATAAAGCATTTGTCTTTCAACCCGACCTGCATAAAAGACTCATGTCATGTTTTTTTTTGAACAACTGATAAAATATTGATATAAAAGAGTCTAGCAAGGAGCTAGAAACTTAAAAGTACATAAGAAGATAAAAAGAAAGCATAAAGGTACAAACCGGGACTTTAACTGCGAGGGAATCTAAAGGGATGAAAAAACTTTTGAAACGGAGGCAACAATCGGTTTTCACTCCGCCAAAAGAAAAACCCTCCACCACGGAGGTCGAGCCACCGGTTTTCACTCCTATGTGGTTTTTGAAGAAACCCCAAACAAGTCCCGATAAATAAAACGATACAAGAAAGAAACCCTTTGAAACGAAGCATTCAA
>BQNB010103700.1:0-23979 GCA_026074375.1 Tanacetum coccineum | reverse complement strand
GATTCATGTTAACATAAAGTTCACTACCATACTACTTAAACTACTAAAGTTTTATGAACAGATATACACAACATTAAAAAAACATATCTACGTGTAACGTATGACACAATTTTTTGAAAACTAATGTTTTCATAAATAATATTATGATTTAAAAAATTTATTTTTATATTTAAATTGGGTAAATATGAAATTATCCCTATTATAAAAATGCACCAAGTCATCTACAAAGCGTCTCCTCACTTTTGAGGTTACGGATTACAATAGTAGGTTACAAATTCATAAACGTCATATATGCATAACACTTTCACAAGTATTTATAGAATCAATCAAGTCGTAAGATATGTCAATGTTGAGATGTTATCTACATATTTCTGCCTAAGTAAATTGTTATACCGAATAGTTAAAACAAAAAGTACGTAATTAGAACACATTTCGCTGATTTTATGATAAAATAGAGTATGGAACAATGAGAAAAGTTCTATGTAGAACACTATCTAATCAAAGAACAATCCACTTCATCTCAACCATCCATTTTATTTCCATTTTAGATTAATTTTTATTTTCATTTAATTAAAAAACCCACTTTCATCCTATTTTTTTAAAATTAAATATCTCACAAACCGTTAATCGTTACGCAAAACGAAATATACCATCGCGACGAGAATTAAATCATCTTTCTATAGAGGGGCACTTCTATATACTTTCGACGAACTTTCTTTTCGATTTTTTTCAGTCACGTCTGAAAAAATCACATGTGATTTTATAAAATCACATGTAATTGTGGTACAAATCAGATGTGATTTTTTCAGACGTGATTGAAAAAAAAAATCGGAAAAAAAGTTCGTCGAAAGTATATTGAAGTGCACTCTATAGAAAGATAAAAAAATACTCGTCGCGATACTTTCGACGAACTTTTTTCCCGATTTTTTTTAAATCACGTTTGAAAAAATCGCATGTGATTTGTGATACAAATCACATGTGATTTTTTCAGACGTTACTGAAAAAAAAAATCGAAAAAAGTCGTCGAAAGTATATAGAAGTGCCCTTTTATAAAAAGATAAAAAAATACTCGTCGCGATACTTTCGACGATCTTTTTTCCCATTTTTTTTCAATCACGTCCAAAAAAATCACATGTGATTTGTATCACAATCATATGTGATTTCTTAAAATCACATTTGATTTTTTCAGACGTGATTGGAAAAAAAATAAAAAAAAGTTTCTCAAAAGTATATAGAAGTGCCATCTATAGAAAGATAAAAAAATACTTGTCGGGATGGTGTATTTTTGTTCGTTTAACGATTTATCGTTTGCTCGATATTTGAGTTTTAAGAAAAAGATAGGAAAGTGGGTTTTTTATTATGATGAAAAAATAAGTGGTTAGGATTCACCCATTTGTTCTTTAAGATGACCATGTTCTTTATGGATCTCACCTCATATATATATATATATATATATATATATGTATATGTATATGTATATGTATATGTATATGTATATGTATATGTATATGTATATGTATATGATATGTATATGTATATGTATATAGGGATGAGTTCTAAAGAAAACTTCATATCTATAGAAAACCTGGTAAACAAAACTATAAGGTAGATATTGCCAATAGGTCAAACTTCAGGGTAAATAATAAAAAAACAAAAAAATAGGATAACAACAAACCTGCTACCATCTCTATCATTTCATAGTACCAATGCATCTTTACACACACGATCACCATCACCACATTTATCACCGAAACCACGAGTAAAACCACCATCAAAATCACACGCATAAACACACAGCGATCTAAAACACACACACAAAAAAATTGATATAAAAGCACCAAATATGATAAAATCCATTCAAAATCTAAATAAAATCCGATCAAGTACTCGTGAAGGCACTAATTTTGTATTCTGACGATCAGATAAATGAAGAAAAAGAGATTTACGAGTCGTAAGTGACCTAATTTTATATGTTTATAATTTTATTGATTTAAACATCTTATCATTATGTATATATTTCAGTTTCAGAAACTTGAATAATTATGTATATTTTTTCATAATATCATCATGTTTTATACTGGATATGGAAGAAATTTGACGAAAATTTTTTGCATGAAAAACGAGTTTATTAAAGTTGCACACTAGGTGTTTGATAAAATGTATGAGTGAGATTTTGTAACTGTGATATGACCTCTTAGGGTATTTTTTTATATATTTATAACTTCAGGTTATACGTTAGGGCACCAACTTGTATTATTGTTGAATGATGCGAATCATATGTTAAGGCAACAACGTTGGTAATTGGTGTGATTGGTGCATCAAGATACATGTTAGAGCATCCGTTTGTATGATTAGAGAATCACATGGTTAGGGCATCTGCGTTGGTAATTGGTGTGAGTATGATTAGGGCATCAGTGTGTTAGTTTTATCTATGTTTAGTGCATCTTTAAACATAGTTGGGCATGTGTTCGTATGTTTAGTGCATTGTTGAACATATTAGGGCATCAGTTAGTACGATTATTGCATTGTTGGACATATTAGAGCATCACTAAACACAATTAGGGCATCCGTTTGTATGTTTAGTACGTTGAAGAACATATTAGGGCATCAGTGGTTATGATTAGTGCATCCGTTGTATGCTTAGTTTATCAGTTTGTATGTTTAGCGGTATCACTCTTGCATATGTTGTTCACAAGTACTTTTGGTACTTTGGAACTAAAGGGGTGTTTGGATGCACAAGATGAAACTTACTATCTGATTATATTGAATAGTTAGGGCATCATGTGTTGTTTGTATAGCTTTTGATATGAATATGAATTATCTCCTTTAGCTAATGATAAACAAACAAGCCCTTGAAGGGATGGCTATGTTGTATGGGCTATAAACCAACATGCAAATTTTGTTATAAAAATAGGGCATCTGTGTTATAAAAATAGGGCATATGCGTTATAAATTAGGGCATCTGTGTTATAAAAATAGGGCATCTGTGTTATAAAAAAGGCATATGTGTTATAAAAATAGGGCATCTTGCAATATTCTTTACGAGATGATCATTACTTCTGCATGAGTTTATGAAAGCTACAAATTTTGTACGTTATATTAAAATCTGGGATATTTTTTGAAAACTTATTTAGAAAAAGTTAAATAGGTTATTTTGGGTGGTTTGCCTGATACGGTACACTCGGGGTATCCGTTAGGTTCATCACAACATATGCACATAGATTCATCTTTTGATTCAACAAATGTGTCATTCAGTTAAAAAATTTCATACGGAAAATCACCTATTCAGCGTTGTATGTACAGTTGTACACTACTCGTGGAGCGATGCTTAAGCTTTCTACAATTCAAGTATGTATTGGGGTGAGTTTATTTGTGGTCCTAATTTCCGTTCCACTAACGAGCTACGCAAGTTTTCCCAGACTCAGGGTTGAATTATAGCTAGAAATGGAAAATGGGCGGGCTAGATAGTGTACCAACACAGGTCGAGTCAAAATGGATCATTTTAGTACTACTCTGGTGGGGTTGATCTTGAAACACATTGTTCATCCACAAAATCTGTATAATCGTTAATAGATTAACTACAAATATAGAAACAGTATTCTTACAATTACAATATAATACTTTTCAATAAAATTGATTTAAGCCGTATGCATAGAAAATACAGTTCAAACTACTTTAGACACTTTTAACCCGTGTAAAATATATTCGAAATCAAATTTGTTATTTGGACTTAATGCTGTGTTATTTCTGTATCTGATTGGGAAAAAATGAATTTTGATGGACTGAACTTTTTGTAGTAAATTAATTAAATGCTACTTGTAATATATGTAAGTACACCCTTCGTTCTCAGCAGCTACAATATTTCTACTAGGGGCAATTTCATATCTCCTCCTTTTTTCACCATTAATTTCATATTTACCCAAACATGCATCAAAAGTATGGTACATCATGCATTTAAATGTTGTAATTTGGGTATATATGAAATTAATGGTGAAAAGAGGGGAAGATATGAAATTTATCCATTCTACTATTAGGACCAACGGTACTATAGATATCAAAATAAAACGATTTAGGAGGTTTTGTGCCTTTCCAAGACTTTGAGGCGATTTTTGACCCATTCAACCTGTTACAGTTTTAGCTAATTTCATAAAGTATACCCATATGTACTAGGTTAAGTATATAAATTGGTCTGAATTTTATGTGTGTATGTAATGTCCAGCTTCCATATCCATACATAAATTGGGTGATTGAGCATGTGTTCTTCTATCGCTACTTTTTTTAACTAAAGATATGCTCTTTTCTCAGTATATGGTCTTTTCAGATCTTTTCTCTTTTATTAATATATGTTCTATTCTTAGTTCATGTGCAGCTATACTCTCCAAGACGACCACTGGTTGATGTTGCTGAGGTGTTTTTATGAAATGGGTTGGAACAGGTACGGTCAGAAGTGGTGATTCACAAACAGGTTTTACCCCTTTTTCGATGAATTTTATAAATAATCGAAGTACTCCGTATCAAATATAATTACTGGAACTATAGATCTTTTTGCTAAAATCACTAATTTAAACATTTTTTTGTAACACCATATAAGATTTTGCTAAGGAAAACAACCCACCAGGTATTTTAGATAGCCTTATTGGAACCTTACCTGAAAACTGATTTGCATACAACTTAAGCACCTCAAGCTTCTGCAAATCTGATTATTTATGATTTTATTTCTAAAGTATGTAAAATACTAACACCGTGTGTAAATAATTGGATAACATATCAGTTTTGCTATAGTTTAACTGATTTTTTAAACTCCGAATAAGCATATCTGAGTTTTGAATAAATGTTTACTTTCTTATACCTTTTAGTTTCACAGGTTCCAAGTCTTACATGTATTTTTTTAGGGCATCTGTTTGTTTATTATTAGGGCACCATTGAGTATTATTAGTGCATTATTAGAATTTAACTGATTTTTTAAACTCCGAATAAGCATATCTGAGTTCTGAATATATGTTTACTTTCTTATACCTTTTAGTTTCACAGGTTCCAAGTCTAACATGTATTTTTTTAGGGCATCTGTTTGATTAATATTAGGGCATCATTGAGTATTATTAGTGCATTATTAGAATTATTAGGGCATCTGTTTGATATGTGATATTTATCGTTATGCGATATTTTGATCTTTCATAGTTTAATTATAGGTGCCCTGTATCAGCACATGCTAATCGTTGTATGGAAAATATCTTATTATTGCTTCATTTTCTATCTTTTAGAGTTTGCAAAGCAGTATTTCTGGTGGAGCAACATGGTTCATCAATAAAATAAAAGGTTTGTTCTGCTTCATGGTTCTGATATCGAACTTAAATTTTGGTTGCTTTTATTTTTTTTGCTACTTTATCTTTTTATTTCTTTTATTTGAGTTGGTTATCGGAATTTCGTTAACTGACTGTAGTCTTCTATTAATGTTCTTATGTGATTATAGGCATTTTAGAGCTTTTATATGTGGATTTTATTTTTATTTTAGGGCTCTAGCTCTAAATCTTGTTAATGTTCTTATGTGATTATAGGCATTCTTATGTGATTATAGGTCACACTTTTTTATCCAAAGGTATGCAGGTCAGGTAACGGGTCACATTGGGTCATTTTTGTACATGTCATAACCCATATGATAAAAGATTGGAGGCTCGTAACCTTGTCTTGAAGATTTTATTAAAAAACTAGGTTATGATAACTACTATACGTATTTGAAAGATCAAACCAATTATTACAAGCTAACAATCACCTCCTATCCCTATTATTAACAATGACCATGACTGGCCAATCTGTAACTAGCGTGTATGTGCACAAAATATCTAGGAGATCAAAATCCTAATCTGGTTTAAATAGAGAAATCTTACATTATTTTACAATCATCAACCCCAAAGCCTTTACGGTTTGTTGCATTTTTCTTTGGTTGTGTCGTTAATGGTTCATCTGTAGCGGCTGTTGGCTCATTTGCAGCAGCTACTGGTTCATTGGTTAGAGCCAACTGGACTACTGGTTTATCAGGGAAGTAGTCCTTTAAAAGAACAAAACCAGACACAATAGGTCTCACCGGAACATATCTGCAATCTTCTAAGAATCTAATATATTTTTCTTGACCAGGAACTACTCTTGCAGGGTTGACGGGTTGACCAACATTTCATGACAAGGTTCCGTTTCAGCCTATTTTCCTTCTCTGAAGCCGACTTATCTAACTTGTCCCCATTTGTTAAGGTGGCAGCCACATTGACGACAGATAACCATTTGTTGAGGTGGCAGAAAGAGCAGAATGGTTATACGGACATAAATTATTCGGCTCAAAGTAGTGAATCTGAACACTCACTAGCCATTCAGGTATAAATTCAGATCTCAACATTAAATTATACTCCCTAGCTTACTTAGTTTTTCATTATGTGAGTTTAATTGTTGAACATTTTCCTACAGGATTGTGCATATGGAGGCGATGAGAATTCACTAGTCAATAACGATTCTTCAGATCAACTAACCATTGTCAATGATCAATTCATATCACAACATTTGAGGTATTGTTTGCAACAACCAGACGAAGAGATATATTATCAGCGTATTCAATTATTATTTTTTGGCATAATACTCTTCATCTGAATGTAAGAATTTAACATTTTTGTTATGACAGTTGGAAAGAATGAAAAACGATATACCACTTCTTTCTTTAACTAATTACGACCCAAGTGTGCAAGATTTACAGAGAGAGCTTGCACAATTACGTCAGGTAACCTGAGCTATGATATATATATATATATGAATTTGTGGGAAACTTTATAAATTATGAATCTGTTAGTGATGATTACAGTTAAGTATAATAAAAATGTCAATTCTGTTATTTCCTCCACAAAGAACCAAACCAACAAACACGCCGAGCTTTTTATATTGTACATTCATTTTTATTGAAAATCAGTAAAATTGAAATATATAGGAAACGGGTCAAATGGGCAGAATATATAGGAAACGGTACAAGTTTTGCTTTATCTCTACTGGGTCAAATGGGTAAAATGGAAATATATAGGAAATGGGTCAAATGGGTAAAATTGAAATATATAGGAAATGGGTCAAATGCGTGGAATACGTTGGAAGCCATCCAAAGGGTATTTTTAATGTATCCGTCCTCTTACATTTTAAATAATGTAACTTTTGAAAATCATGCAGGTTCTTATTGTCAAACATATTAATTTTTGTATGTATGTTTAGTGTATGATTAGTGCATCGTTAATAATATTAAGGCATCTGTATGTATTTAAAACAGGTTCTTATGTTGATATTAACTTGTGTATTCATTATATATCTATTCTTTTCTGTATCACACCCGTTCGCTTGTTTATGATTAATATATTTATGAAATTTAACTGCAGGTGTTAGAATTGTTTGAAATAATGCCGTTTAGGTCACCGGATACAACAATAAAACATTCTGATGTTCCTTCTGACATAAAATTTGCACTGGTGGTAAGCACCAAGTTATAATATGGGTTCCATTACAGCTTGTCTGTCATTTTATTATTCTTATTTCGTAAACTACTTTTGATAGGCTGGTGATATTCTTGGAAATCCCGCAACTCTAGAAAAAGGAGGTGTATATTACTACTTAGAACGAGGCGATCGGTTGATTAACTTAAATGCATTGCAAGACTAACTTTAGTAGGTATCTACATTGGTTCACTATTTATTACTACTCAGAACGAGGCAATCGATTGATTGACTAAAATGCATTGCGAGACTCACTAATGACAACAATATGCATACCATGCTTGACACAAAAGAATGTGGTTAAGTAAATTGATTAATTTCAGGAAAAGCTCTAGTCCCTGAGCACCATCTCATTACTTTATCGGAACATATTAGGGCGCTGTAAGATCCGCGTTTTGTGCAAAAATTGTTGAGTCGGCAGATGCTTTCATCTTTGCTGGTCAAAAATACTATCTTATTCTCAAGAAAGAGAAGGCGTTGCTCGTGCAACCTGATCGTGTCATGATTGGAAATGGACCTACTTTTGGCTGTATTTTGATGAAGGATTTGTTGCAAGTTTTAGCTAAAAAGATTAAGAAAAACAGCTGGTTCAAATGGCCAGAATGGTTACCCATCCAAGTTCTTGACGAGGAAGCTCAAGTTGCAAAACGTGCACGAGAGGAAAAATCTACGAGCCCGATTTCGTGATCTGACAAAAGAAGATTAGTAGCTTTAGTTGTACAAAACTTGTATAAATCTATATAAACCATTTCGATAATACTTGTATAAACTTGGCTAGGCATTTGCTACTATTTTAATTGTAATTATAAATCCATTTTTAGTTGAAACGTGCATGCAAGTTTCTATATGTAGTCATTTACAACTTATAATGCACAATGTACAAGTTATAAAAAGCCTTTGAAAATGTTCAATATGATAATCAGGTAATGTTTAAAAAGTTGCAAAATATCCCTTGAAAAATAACAAATGTGACAAAGAGAGCCGTAAACTTAAGAGGGAAAAAAGAAGGGGGGGGGGAGGGGACAAACTAGTCAAGACACTTGCATCAATCATCTTAAAATCGGTTTTTCTAGGTTTTCTAATCAAGATCAAGTTTTCTCATATCTCAATTCCCTATATATATATATATATATATATATATATATATATATATATATATATATAAATGTACGGGCTGCTATTTGCTTGTGTTTTTGTTTATCATAGAGTCAAGAAAAAAAAAGAGATTGATGTAAAATTTTGTAGAGTTTGTATATCTTGTCCGAGTCTTTGGCTTAGCAACCCAATCAGCGTGTATTCTTATAAATAATGAGTTAACCCTTTCACCCCAAATTCACCCAAAAGTCACTCCCCAAATGTATCCCATTCGTTTTTGTTTCCATTAATGTTATCTTACACCTACACCCCACAACCCTTTAAAATACCTCGTAGATAGTAATGATTAATGCTTGGGCCTAGCGGTGGAGGTTTGATCCTTTACCAAGCCTATGGTAATTTATATGCTATGACAGGTAATGAGTGTTAATTTTACGTTTCCCCATAGTTGTTATAATTTATTATACACCCGAGAGAAAGAGAGAATCCAAACACTTATGTGAGGTGCTAGTATATAGTTTTTGTGCTTTTAATTATGAGGTCTAGAAGGTTGTGTCATAAATTGCTTTTAAAGAGTAGGTTAAATGCCCCCAATATTGCTATTGTCTAGATAGAAAAGCCCATTTTCTTGAGGACAAGCAAATCCCAAGTGTAGGGGTATTTGATGATGTGTCATTTTATATACTATTTCATGGTCATTTAACCCCTTAAATCATGCAAATATGCCCATATTACGTGCTTAATCGTTTGTTTTCATGTTTTTAGCACTTGGATGGCATTTGGAAGAAATACACGCGACTTGGGCTCATTTGGAGAAGAAACGGACTAGACTACGGCTATACACCAAGTATATTGAAGAACCACGTATACAGAGCGTGGAGACGGCGTCGCTAGTATAAAGCGACGGCGTCGTGACTTTTAAAGTGACGGCGTCAAGGATTTTGTGACGGAGTCAGAACGTAGCCGCGTTAAAGAGGATCTAGAATCATCAACGTGGCGACAACGTCATGGCTTCAAAGTGACGTCATCACGTCGCTTTTCTTATAAATTCAAAACTAATTTTAAGGTTTTAAGTGTGTAACTTTGTATAACTTTTGGGAGACGAACCCTAGTCATTCTAGCAGCTTTTAGGCCGTTCTTAGGGCCTCAAAACCATATTGTAACTGACCTTGATCCATGTTTTAATCAAGTAAGATTGTTTATCTTTAATCATTCAATATGTCAATGTGTTGTTTGAGTGATTTATGTTCTTGCTTTCTTTATAACATGCTAGGCTATACCATCCTTTGTATTTACTTATGATCGTATGAAACTTAGATTGTAGATCCTTTTAATGTTGCTTCTTGTGATGGATGTGCGCGTTAGGCTTTAGAAAACTAGCCATAAGATATTAAATTGGCATAAACGTCTAAGGAAACGTGAGTGTGTAGAAAAGATACCATCCGGTAACAGTCTTGTAGGTAACCCGAAATCACTTCACTTCATACCTAGTACACGAATTAATAAGAGAAAAAAAGGAGGAAGAACTAGAGAGAAGTTTAGAGAGAGAAACAAGAGAGAGAAAGTGAATGGTTGATTACTTGCAAGTGTGAAAATACAAATGCAAACCAACACCCTTTTCCTTGGTGGAAAAGGGTTTATATACCTAGACCATAAGGCTTACATGCCTATGGGCTTTCTACGGGCCGGGCTCAGGATTACTTAGGCTTTAGCCCATAACACGTGACCAATTCGCTTACATAAGCGAGCCCATTTACCCTTTCTAGCCTATTACAACATATAATTAAGTAAAGACCGAGCTTCTATGATTCGTAGCCGAGCTTCTTTGTTTGACTCAATATTTTAAGGCTAACAATCTCCTCCGAAGCGAGGCTTCCTGCAGATTCTGAGCTTCCATGTTCAAAAACATATTTTGAGGCTAACAATCTCCCCTAATGTGTGGTCTTCGAATTCCTAAGGTGAGATCTTGAATCTTGCTTCCTTGAACTTCTTGAGATTGCTTTGTCATTGAGTTCTTAAATCTTTGGTCTTTATTATGTTGTAGGCTTGTTCCTTCATGTTGTGTGATCTTTGATCTTTAGCCTTTGTCAATGTCTTTCGAGTTCGTCTTTGATTCTGAGATCTTTAAATCTTTTCCTTTTGTTTGTCTTTGTCGTCTTTGCCATCTTGCGATCTTGTGTCTTGACCAACATGCTCATACTATGCATCATCTTAAAAGCTTGCTAACAATCTCCCTTGATAGACTTGATATCTTAAAGGAAGATCTTGTATATCAGAGTTTGTGGATGTCTTTGTCTTTGTATGAACTTGAGCTTTCTTGATTCTTGAATCTTGATGCCAATAGTATGTCTTTGTAGTTTGAGCATGAGCACGTGGTTATGAATCCATAACACCCCGTGTTTTCAAGTCATTGACGACGTCGATAAATCCACTATGAATTTTTAGTATTATACGCGTTTGCTTTTAATCGTTATTGTTAAGATAAATCGCGTAAGCTAAAAATGATCAATCAATGTAAACGGGCATCAAACAATTAAGCGTTTACATCAATCAAGTATTAAATAATTATTTTGAGAATAATTATGGTCATTGTTCATTTTATTTTTATTGGTTACGTACATTTACTACGTTTCGCGATAAAGTGCGTTTAGGCATACCCGGAACCCCATTAATTAATCTACGCTTCAACGAATACTTAGTTTTACATCCAACACTCAAAGTTTTATTAAACTTTACCCAAGTAAATGTTGTTAGTCATATGTTTCATAAAAATAAACTAACAAAAGTCTACATGTTACCATTTGTATACAACTACATTTTATAAATGACTTTAAAACTACAAGTAACATTTCATACAAGTAAATTAGCTAGAAAAATAAAACATATACTCCCTCCCCCCTCCTAACCCACGGCTAAACAACAACATGGAGACAAGAAGCACACATTTTCTTCACCACTTGGACTTGTACATCAACTAGTTATTAAACATAGCCATACCATGTTTCTTTGACCAAAGACAAGATCACAAGTCTTCCTTAAGACCCTCCACATGTTTCTTGACCAACTATTGCATTCTTTTGACTAGGCTTACCATATATAAACTAGTATGAAGAGAAATAAACACATACATATGCTAAACACTTGGTAAAAGATCAAAAACCCTCCCCTCTTTGCTCCTTATAAGCCACGGCTCAAATAGCCAACCCAAACAAACCATATAATATTTGTATACAACTCATACAAGCTTTTCATACACTTTATTAATATACCTCAAGATGTTTAAGGGTTTGATCAAGCATAAACAAGTATTTATCAAGAAAGACGCTAGTTTTATATTTGGAAAATAGGGTTTTTTCTTGTTTGCAAGCTTGGTTTAAAAATCTAAACAAGGGTTTAGATTTTATTTCTCATCATCATACATCACTTTAAGGTTATCTATAAACCTTTATGTCTTTACTTTTCCTTATTTTTATAAAGTTTATGTTCTATATAGGTTAATCACATTTAAGGTTTTAAAACATGTTTAAATGATAACTTACTTGTGGTTATGATTTTTAACACTTTTTCATATGATATGTGATTGGTAATATCATGGAATAATGAGATTATAAGTATGTTAACATGTTGGTTAAGTATAAAAATGTATATGTACAAATTAGGGTTTTTAAAGTACTTAAGGAAAGTTATGTTTTTCATGTGATGTTAATAACTCGTAAATCTTGTTCATGGACTTGGTAACTTGGACAAATGGACAATATGTGGACTAATGGACTCTAATATATATATGACATAAGTATATTATGAGTTATAAAGAAATTGTGGTATTTTAAATTGTTAAAAAGTATGTATAAAACAAGTATATAATTAATTATATAAAAGACACAAAAGGGGCTGTTTGGATTCGAAATCAAAACAATAGGGTTTTCATTATTATAAAATACTACGCCTCATGACGATTCCAAAATGATAAGAAACTCAAAAAACGGATTAATAACGAAAAAGATACGCTAAATACGAGTTATACGTTAATTAAACGGATTTATAAAATAATTTTTATAAATATTATACAAAACAGAAAGTTTGGTAATTTTAACAGAATATACATATTTTTAGGATTCCAAAACAATAAGAAACGTAATCTTTTGATTAAAAACGAAGAAGTTATGAATTACGTAAGTTTATATACTTAAAATGTATTAAAATATTTTTATAAAAAGTTACTGTTCATGACAGAAACATTAATTTTTGTAAACTTCATAAATAAATAGAACTTTCAATTACGAGAACGTGCTCGAAAGAATTACTAAAAACGGAGCTAAAACGAATAAAATACGACGTTTACGATAATCCGAGTTTATAAAAGTAATTTATAACTATGAACAGTAAAAATTACTGTTCATCAGCAGACCCCACTTATTAAAAATGTGATAATTTTGATAACAAAGACGTGGTCGAAGGAATCGCTAAAATTGGGATTAAAACGAACAAGTTATTGCATTTACGGGTATTACGACAATTAAATTTATAAAAGTAAATTTATAAAACGACATGAACAGTAAAAGTACTGTTCATCAGAAGGTTATAAAATATACAAATGTAATATTTTTATACATCATTCTCACACGAAGATTGTGACATAAGGAAACGCGGAGAAACGGGTTTAAAACGGGAAAGTTATGCTAGTTTTACTAAAGCGATAGTATAACGTTTTCACTCTTTACAAGATTTCAAGATTCAAATAGACGGGGGGGGTGGGGGGGGTGATGAAGTATATAGCATTATATGTGTTATCAAGTTACTATATTTACTTAGGGTGTTTTATATTGAGGCCTCTTCGGCGTGGCGTATCTGACGAGTTGTTGGATTTTACGATTTTAAAGTGTTCCTAGTCCTCATACGTCACTACACGACCTCTTAATTATGATAGCCCGAACGATAGTATGATGTAACTAACATAGATATTGTATATGATGGTTAGTAATCAAGCGATTAGTGCTTATACGACCTATGTAAATTTAGGTTGCTTTCGATCATTTACGTGACGTTGATATCATGCTGGATATTTGGATTATCAGTATCGAGGTGAGTTCTTAGCCACATTTATGATTTCAATGTTTTTAACTTTGAGTGGAAAATGCTTGGTTTATAATTGGACACAAGTGTATATTTTATATTGATTACGTGTTTGCCTAAGTAGCGATAACCCAAGTTGAGCCCATTATCATGAACTGTCAATTGCATAGATGTAGTTGTTAATTACATAATGTGTAACACCCCCAAATTGGGTCGCAGCGGAATAAGGGTCCGGGGCATGTTACTTCATAGATCAATAGCACAAGATATATAAGAACGACACAAAAAGTCGTTTAAAATGATACATTGGATTTAATTGAAAGACTTAATACAAAAGCATATAGCTTTACTTGTTCATTGTTGAATATTACAAAAGTTGACAATACATTTCCCAAAATATGATGCACCTAAATCTTTAAGCGTGCAATCCAAAATGTAACCCAATGCATCCCTGGCATCCCATGCCTATTGATCTCCTGAAAACATTGCTTAAAAACGTCAACAATAATGTTGGTGAATTCATAGGTTTGATAAATCATAATATGCAGGAATCGCAAGAACTTATCTCGTGCTAATGCAACACTGGCATAAGCATCACAAAACTAGATTACATTTACACTAAGCTCATGACACTGAAGCTCGACAGTCTTGTTCGCATAATATTGCTACTCAGCCCGTAATGATGTTTTAACCCGAAAACATCCCAAATTCGACATGCTATAACGTTCGTTCTCGGTGATAGCTAGTCACCCGAACGGGGAGGTCGTTTCCCGAATAGATCTATTAAATAACATTCGCGCTCACATAATGTAATTCCCAACTACATCTATGCAATTGACAGTTCATGATATGAGGTTAACTGGGTTATCGCTATTAGGCAATCATGTAATCAATAATTGCGTCCAATTTGTTAAAAAAAGCATGTTTCCACCCCAATAATTTAAATCATGAAAAATCGTTAAAAATGTGGGGCTTTATTATGAACTCACCTTGAGTTGCCGATATCAAATTACGCAGATAATGGGTCCGTAAAAGATCGAATGCATTCCATAAATAATCTTAGGTCGTTTAAGTACCGAGTACTTGAATATAAATCTTATAGTTGTTTCATCGTACTAACGGTTTCGGGGCTATCATAATCTAAGAGGTCATGGACATGTCGTTCGAGGAGTTTAGGACACTTTAAATCGTAAATCCTAACAACTCGTCGATAGGTCATCGAAGCGCTCTTTATGAAACTTCATAGTAATATAGTACTTGATAACCACATTATAATTTCTATATAGTTCAATCAACTAATGGTTTTGGTTAAAACTTACGTTTAATAAATAATAACGTTTATAATTTCTGTTTTAGTATAACTTAGCTATACTTTTGCGTTTTAAGCCCAATTTGACGTTTTTATGCCAATATTTTCGTATTAGGACGAGTTATTCATAATTTGACTTTTTCGATATTTTTGACTCTCTGTGTGAACAGTAACTTTTACTGTTTCACAATCTGACGTGACTTTTATTTAAATCGTATTCGTCGTCGTAAAACCCGTAAATGTCGTATTTTATTCGTTATAGCTCCGTTTTTAACGATTCTTTCGAGGACGTTCTCGTTTTTGAAAGTTCTATAATTTTATGAGGTTTACAAAAATATAACTTTCTGTCATGAATAGTAACTTTTATAAAAATAGTTTTATAAAAGTTTTAATTGTCGTAAACTCGCGAAATTCATAACTCATTCGTTATTAATTGAAAAATTACGATTCTTATCATTTTGGAATCCTAAAAATATGTATTATTTATTAAAAATATCAAACTTGCTGTTTGATATAAATTTTATAAAAATTATTTTATAAACTTCGTTTAATTTAAGTATATACTCGTTTTTTAACGTAACTTTTTTCGTTATTAAATCAGGTTTAACAAGTTTCTTTACTTTTCGGAATCGTCTGGATTTGTATTATCTTATAAAAATATAAAATTCTCTGTTTGGAATTTGAAAACCTACTGACCCTAAATGATCTTTTATATAATTTATTTATATAATATGTTTTATATATTTTTTTCAACTTCCCATTTACCACAAAGTCTTTTTAATAATTATGTATATTCATATGATATACATATAATTAATGTCATAGTTTCTATTTGTCAAGATCATCAAGATCACAAGTTAGTTAAATTTACATGAAATCATAAAGTTTCTAACTTAACTTTTAATTACAAGTTTATATATTACTTATGCTTAAACGTGATTGTACACGGACTTATATATCCTTTTTTTCATGATATACATACTAATATTAGTGAGAAAGTGCACAAAATCATAATCACAAGAAAAATTATATTTTTCATGTTCAAAAGTATTCCTAATGGTGATTTCACTATATAGCACATCATATACATAAAAACTCATAAACTAAAAGCATAAAGGTTTAAAATAGACCTTATGATGTATGATGATGATGATAATCAAGTGCTAAACCCTTGTTTAGCCACAAAACCAAAGCTTGCAAGTTGAAACCCTAGATTAGATTTAGAAAACCCTAATCTTTCCTTTCTTGATTAATACTTGAAAAAGGTTAGCCAATGCTTGGGATCACCTTAGAATATCTTAGGATAGATGTATATAGGAGTGTATAGGTTGAATAAAATTTTGTATGGGTTTGTGTGGGAGAGTGTTGTATGCCGTAGCATATAGAGAGACAAAGGGAGGAGTTTTGTGATTTTTACCAAGTGTTTAAGCATGTATGTGATCTCATCACTAGATACATGTATATATATGGTGCAAGAACTTAGTCAAGGGAACATGGTAAGGTCCTAGGGATGGTCTTGGTCATGGTCTTGGTCAAAGAGACAAGGCATGGTGTAGTTTAATGAGAAGGCATGGTACAAGACCAAGTTGTAAAGTTTTCTTTCATTTTTCTTGTATAACTTGGTATACATTGCAAGAATTTCGGCAATAAGAAGATATTTGTGATGTTGTTTAGTAATTTTTATGTATTGGGTATAAATGTGGGTATTTGTTGAAGCGTAGAAAAGTTTTGGTGGTTCCGGGAGTGCCTAAACGCAATTTATCGCGAAACGTATACACTTTACGTATCCGATAAAAATAAAATGAACAAAGTTAATAATTATTCTCAAAATAATTATATAACTCTTGCTTGATGTAAACATTTAATTGATTGATGCCCGTTTACATTGAACGCTAATTTTTAGCTTACGCGATTTAGCTTAACATTTATGATTTAAAGCAAATGCATACAATACAAAAGGTACATTGCAGATTTATCGACGTCGTCAATGACTTGAAAACACAGGGTGTTATATTATGTGAGCATGAATGTTATGAATAGATCTATTTGGGATTGACCTCCCCGTTTGGGTGATTAGCTATCACCGAGAACGAACGTTATAGCATGTCGGATTTGAGATGTTTAGGGTTAAACATCTGATCGGGCAGAATAGCAATATTTATTATTGCGAATATAATTGTCGAGCTTCAGTGTCATGAGCTTAGGAAAACGTAATCGGATTTTGTGATGTCTGCATTTGTTGCATTATTACGGGGAAAGTCTTGCGGTCCTGCATATTATATTTTACTAACCTATGAATTCACCAACATTTTTGTTGACGATTTAAAGCAATGTTTTTAGGTGGTCAATAGGCACGAGGTGTCAGGGATACATTGGTGACTCTTTTGGTTATCACGTTAAAGATTTGGATGTAATATGTTTTGGGAAATGTATTGTCAACCTTTGTAATATCAAACACTGAACAAGTAAAGCTGTATGCTTTGTGTAACAAGTCTTTTATCAAATCCAATGTACCATTTTAAATGACTTTTCGTCGTTCTTATATATCTTGTGCTATTGATCTACGAAGTGACACGCCCCGGAGATCCTTATTCCGCTGCGACCCAATTTGGGGGTGTTACAAATCCGACTCTGCTGGAATGAGGCTGCAACACCGACGTTTGTTTTTGCATTTAAATGTTAGTAATAAACAGCAGATATGGACGAAATGTCTTTGTCATTCGTCGATTTTAGATTGTGATAACCACCGGTTCCCTGTTTTATAATATAAATACTATACTTATGATCAAGTAGATTCAAAGAATCTCCTTGACAGGGTTTCCAGCTCAAAGTGTAGGATCTTCTAACACAAATGTATTAGATTTACCATGCTTGCTTATTCTCAATACCAGAATGTCTCAAAGTAGACAACACAATATGAGTGAATCAAATAGTTACTATCTTTCTGATTGAGTCGTCAATTCATTTACTAAACTGAATTGATATCCAGTTGGCACAAGCTTGATTCATATAGAATCTCGCAAGTCACCTACCACAGAGCTGTTTGAGGTTAACTCTAGACGGATTTCCATTTTCTTTTTTTTATTTAAGTCCGTGGAATGCTAGAGAGCATCCCTTTGAATGTTTGGGTGGAAAATCACAGGATAAATGCGTAGGACTCTTGTTACCTGCTTGTGACTTATTGGTGATCAACAAGTGTTGTCATGGACTGTGTTACTAATGAGATTTATTTATTGATCTTTTGGCTCTACACTCGATTAGTGCGTTTTGGTTTTAGTACTTAGGGGCTAGAGCAGACTGCCACCTATTCAATATCAACTAACTCGGAGTGAGAAAGTCAATAGAAGTCGTGTGTATCTCCGTGACAAATGAGACAAGTATCTTTTGAGAGAAACTTGAATGGCTGGGAAGGGTTGTGTAGTGCATCACTGGGTCTATGATGTCTTGTCTTCAATACCAGAATTCATCTTTGTGAAAACTGATAGCATATGTATTAACCCGGTTTTTGCCTAAATATGTGTGGAGGACTTCTTTCTTTTTACCCTTTATCTATACAATTCTTTTTAATTCTTCAACCCCTTCAATGCTTACCAAGACGTCATTACTAACACCTTGTTGTGATTGTTCTAGTGTTAGCTCAATCTTAGTCGGCATTATTCCCGTTCTCATTCATCTCCAATCATACCTAAGGACTGCTATTTCTAACTATGGAGTGTCCTTGGGTAGATCCCTCTAGTTCTGGTTGGATCATAGGACTAATACCTAACCTAAACACCTTATGAATTTAGTATCATCATGAAATTAAGATGTTGTTGGGTATAAGATCGTAACCATAAAACCTTTTTCGAAGAGTATAAAGCACTTTGAGTCGTTTAGATCACTTATTATTTTCAAGATCACATTTTAATTACATTTCTCCCCTTATTTTAAATACTAATTCATTTAGTCTTTGAACTACCATGTGATTAAAATTTGTCATGAAAGCCCTATGGAGAAAACTGTTTCAACATGAATTATTTGGAACATTAACTTGCTCCCGCTCCCCCTCAATTTTACATATGTTTGACACCAAAAAAATGATACCAAGTTTTAAAATGAATATAAAATTGACGGTGAGGCAGTGTTTAGCACATAATTTTAAAAGATTATAAAATGTCATTGAAGAATTCTTGAAAAATTATACTCAGACATTGGATCATCTTATAACATACAATCTGTTAGTGCAAATATTACAATATTTAATCTATATAATCTCTTTATGTTTTGGCGATGACAAACATGTGACTTGTAATACGTAACGTAAATCGTAATCACAAATCATCAATGCATACATGCATCTACATCTCTTGACGTCTCAAGTCTACATCAACACCGACATTTTTTTGCAAGTTACTTGTAATACATAAGGTATGTACAAACAACATTAAACTTGTAGGATGATCAAAGAAATAAGTTTTTTTGTCTTAAACATTACATTTTTATAAATGTAACAAAACAATTTCTCAAAAATTAATTAGACAAATTATTTTTGAATTATAAAGAAATGTTTTATGTGATAATTATTTCAAAATTCAAATCTAGCCATTTTCCCCCCAAAACAAGTGTCACTTTCACCAGACAAGTTTGTCACCACAGTCAGGGCGGTTCCATAAATAGGCCGACGGTACCCTTAAATATTCGGTGGCCCCCTAATATATCTGGGACTATCGTTTCCTGACAGATAGTTTTTCAGCTCCTATAAACAGTGGGTCACCTCCAACTATTTTTACAACCTTTTTGCACGAATTTCTTTCAGTTCATTCTCTCTCTAGATCTCAATAAATCTTTCTAAACATTTGATCATTTAACTTGTTTAATCTTGTTTAAATGTGATCCAATATTCTATCCTTTCCTTCTTCCCTTAAGTACAAGAGAAGAACTTTTGTCATCGTCAAGATAAGAAGTTATGTAGTCTAGTTAGTTCATTTGTAACATATGTTACATATAGATCGAGTCCATGTCTTCCAATCTTTAGTAGTGTGTAGATCCTAATGGTGTGTATATTCGGAAGGGTTGATTGTTGGTTGGTTAGTAATTTGGGCCTTAAAATACATTAGTGAAGTGGTAGATTGGTTCTAACTAAGATTAGGACTCGACATCTAACTTAGTGTCAAAAAATAATGTAAGCGACGTGGTTTATGTGTTTAGGCCATATGTAGGATCCCTAGATCATTCCATGGATGAAAATCACAAGATCAATGGCAAAAAGAAAGATTAAACATTAAAGAACTTTTGATTGAAAATGAAACAAAGAGTTGCTACAAACTCTAAAAGATGAAAAATGATAATGAAGTAGCTAACCTAATTTTGACTAAGACTAGGTCTATTTATACTAAAAGGATTTGCCTTTTAGGGCTTTCTATTTGGGCTTTTTACATCTTGGCCCTTATACATAATAAACATTAAATAACATAGTCTTTCGAGCTAGACTTTGTCGTGACATCTTCGTGTGACCGAGTCTTCTTTGTTTGGTCATATACTGTGATCCTAACAATCTCCCCCTAGATGAGGTCATGAGAAGAAGCTCACTCGTGCTTGTCTCTTCAGCTCGTTGTTGATGGGGTACTTCACTTGTTGTGCTTCGGTAATTCAATCTTTAACACCTTGATCATGATCTTCAGAATTTGATGTGATGACTTGATCTTGATCTTTGACTTGTTTAAGCTTTACTTCTTTGAATTACTTTGTGATCTCCTTTCACTTAGACTTTGCCATACGCTGATTTTAGTCTTACATGCTCATATCTGTTGGAATTCTTTGAAAGCTTTGATGATGTCTCTTCTTCCTAATCATTGTAAACTTTTAGAATTTGAGAGTAGGACACTTGATTCTCACGGATTGTGCGGAAGCCTTGTATGTAAAACTTTCTTGATTACTTCAGATACTGTGGTATGGATTTGAGCATGTGTCTTGCATCGGAAAAACTTTGTGTCGCATTAGCCATGATATAACAATTTAGACACCAACAAAAACATTTTGTTATGTAAACTCCACTTAATGTGTTCTAGAAAATCATTTTGTGAACACACAAAGAGTTTTATCTTTTGAAGGGACCAAGTATAGACGATACTCATTCTGTGTCGGTTACTAGAACCTTGATTCCGTGAGGATCTGATTACAGTATGAATACTGCACCTGTGACAGATTTGATTCATTTCAAGAACCTTCTTGACAGGTTTTTCGGCTCGTGACAAGCTAGTTCCTCTAATACCTTAGTATCAGATTCCCTATGTTCGCCGTTCTCTAGAATATGATATGTCCGAGATAGCACACCATAATAGTATTTCTACTAATAGAATGGTAATAGAGTGAGTCATACAGTTTATATCTGCTGACTATACCGTATAATTCCTTTTATCAGCGTTTACTTCTTAATACTATTAAGTACCGTGAAGGCCTGTGGCATAAAGTGATTTGAAAAACATTCGATGGCTTGTGAAATTTATTTGGGGACAAAACGAAAGTTTAAATCAGAATGCTCTGAGGATGTTTTGAAAAAATATCCCGAAAGCTATGAAGTGCCACGGGAATATCCAAATTTGTCGAGTATCATTAATGGGAAATCACTTCACTAGTGGGCGTAGTCCGATGGATCCAGGAATGTGCATTATTACGAATACCCTGGTGGTACGACTCTCTTTCCTCAGCATTCATAAGATCACTTCACGTAACATGAAACTAAAGTTCTTTGTCATTTATCAAGGTGAGTGTGTATAACACACACTTTTGGTACCTTGACATTTTTTAATCATTTTTCTAACACTTATGCTCCCCCTCACAAATGTGCGTCGATATATCGAAAGATGTTTAGCACATGCATGGATTGGACTTTAGCATTGTAGAATCAATCGAATCATTAATTATCCGTTTTTACATGTTTAAGTCACATTCTCTCCCCCGATCAAAAGTATGAAACTTGTGAAAGGTTTTGATCTAGAATGGACTTAAAATGTATCAATCTCCCCCTCAAAGTCAAAATGACAGGGCTCTCGCTCAAAGAGGAAGAGTCTTGACCGTTGGGCCGTTTTCGAGCTGGTATAAAAATTTCAGAACAATCCGACACAAAAATTATTTTTGCTTGTTCGGTCGTCTAGTTCGGTCGTCTAGTTCGATCGTCTCGTTCGATCGTCTCGTTCGATCGTATCGTTCGATCGTATCGTTCGATCGTATCGTTCGATCGTCTCGTTCGATTGTCTCGTTCGATCCCTTGTTCGATCCACTCGTTCGATCCACTCGTTCGATCGCTTGATCGAACCACTCGTTCGATCGCTTGTTCGATCCTTCTAGTTCGATCCCTTGTTCGAAGGTCTTGTTCGATCGATTCGTTCGAACCGTTAGTTCGATCCTTCTAGTTCGATGAAGCTTGTTCGATCCTTTTGTTTTCCCCTCGTTCGGTCCTACCTTGAATTCCACTCGTTCGATCAATCTTGAATTCCACTCGTTCGATCGAAACAGCTAGAACTCGTTCGATCGCTACGTCTTTTTTTAACACTTTTCGAACCAAAACAACAAGAACAAAGGAAAAAATACTAGATCGTTGATTGCTAACAAGATGGTTTGATTGATATTAGATTAAACATAAACCATCTTTGAATCAAGAATCAAAACAAACAAATAATCATAAACCCCCTTTTTTTTATATTTCGAGATCAAGAAGGAAATAAGAAAAAAATACAAACCAAATCAAATCAATACATCAATCTTGTAGGCTCTTGATACCAATTGTAGGATCCCTAGATCATTCCATGGATGAAATCACAAGATCAATGGCAATGAAAGATTAAACATTAAAGACTTTTTATTGAAAATGAAACAAAAATTGCTACAAACTCTAAAAGATGAAAAATGATAATGAAGTAGCTAACCTAATTTTGACTAAACTAGGTGTATTTATACTAACTAGGATTTGCCTTTGAGGGCTTTCTTTTTGGGCTTTTTACATCTTGGCCCGTATACATAATAAACATTAATTAACATAGTCTTTCGAGCTAGACTTTTGTCTTGAATCTTCGAGTGACCGAAGCTTCTTTGTTTGGGTCCATTTATGTGATCCTAACACCATAAAACACACGGTTTGTTATGTTGGGCCATAAAACATAACGGGTTTGCTAAAAACCCTAAAATCATCAAACACGCCTTTTTATTAAAAATCATAAAATTAACATAATAACCTTGTACAAAAACCCTAGATCAAGAGCCCCGTGGCTCTGATACCAATTGTGGAAACCTGATTGTAGGCTTCATAGATCGTTTTGCCCATCTAGGATATAATAACATTGAATGACATGAAGCACAGCGGAATAACAAATAAGAACATCAATGTTATCACAAGGTTTTCTTTATTCATACTAATAATAAACTATAAACTAACTAATAAGCTAACTATTAGACTCTCATTGGAGAGATCTAACTATGATGGATGTGTAAAACAGACGCCTCTAATACCCTTTATATAGAGGGTTTACAAGAAAACCTAGCTTACATAGAAAGCTAACTTAATATTTCACATTAAGTCCTTGTTGTTTCATCTTTCTTCAATTTTGCATATTTAGTTTTGTAATCATCAAATCTCAGATCCCAACAATCTTCCCTTATTTGATATTACAAAACAATCTTCAATGCTTACCCTTGACTTAAGATCTTCTTAAACATGCCACCACATAATAAGCTGCAAACCATATCTCTTGTAGTCTTCTTCCCCTTTTTGTAATCATCTAATAGGGGTCTTCTTGTAGATATGCAACTTGTAAACACTTCCCCTCAAGTGGTGCATATAGATGGTTAAACATTTAATAAATAAGCTTCCCTTGAAACCAATATGTTTACCATCTCTTGAATCTCGAACTCTGTAGGCTCTATGTAGTGAAAACTGATGAAGAAAACTGAGTATAACGAATTTAATGAAGAAGTAGAATCTCCCAAACTTGTGTCTTATGTCTTGCACTATCCACG